>JAZAYU010000031.1:4195970-4338119 GCA_038501625.1 Corbicula japonica | reverse complement strand
TGAGACCTGGATGATTCACTGATAGAAGAAATACGTGTGGACATTGAGGTATTGAAACGGCGCTTAACAGGATGTGCTGGTGGCTTGAACAGTGTGCATGGCGGTGAATTCTTCTAAAGCTGTAGGTGAATGTCGGGACGAGAGCATCGGAGT
The DNA here is from genome assembly GCA_038501625.1 of Corbicula japonica. Taxonomy (NCBI): domain Eukaryota; kingdom Metazoa; phylum Mollusca; class Bivalvia; order Venerida; family Cyrenidae; genus Corbicula; species Corbicula japonica. Next base: position 4,337,966 of record JAZAYU010000031.1, on the reverse strand, counting down.
AACATTATTATGAATTGTGAATATTTCGACGACCTCAGATGATGCTTAGTCAAGTGTGTATGGGACTTTGCCCGGTTCATGGCAATGAACTCTTCCAATGGGGAGGGCGAACTGCTTGTATTAAATGGCAGTTGACTTAGAAGTATCTGGCCTAAGCTTTTGTCTGTTATCTTCCAAAGAGCCGTGCAGCTGTATGTCGTCCACAAAATGGTCGGTTTAGTGACTTCCCACTGATTTATACAATGGATAATAAGCATATTTTTAAATTAACTTTCAATAAACCAAAGAGAATAATGTGTATATTAGGCCCATTATATTATAGTCAAGAAATTTTAAGACTTAATGGCTCAGAATTCTTTAAGATTAACTTTGCATTTCGAGTTTTTCAAATCACTCACTAAAGTGCTTAAAATTATCTAGCTAACACATATCTCAGAAGTTTGCAATGCTATCTGTGAATTTGGAAGTTTTCAAATCACTCGAATGTTCTAAATAAAGTGCTCATGTGAATATGCGTGATTTCTAAAACTTGATTGACCATTCTAAGTAAGTGATTTTATACACTTACAAATCTAAAACAGCAAAATGTAAATTATGTAAATGATAACTAGTGATAGAATTGCTATGGCAAGTTCGTCCAGCAATAGAAATCAGAGCACGCTAATTACAGTACTTGCCCCGACAACCCTAAAACTAAAAAAAGGTTGCACGAAATACTATGATAAACGCTAAGAAACTCTGCTCCTTACTTTTCTTGGGTGCGGAATAAATCAGTCTCATCCGACCCTTGAAGTGGAGTCTAACCCCTTCTTTCCTTGTAAGAAACTCAGTTACCTAAGGGTCGAAGTCACTAATCTCGTGGTAAATCTTCTTAAGTCGTATCAAGATCGTTTTAGGAAGTGTGGGTTTAACGATAACCATCGGGGTTTTTGAAGTTTCCGGGAAGATTTTCCGGTTTGCGTCGGTGGCATCATCGTTGTTGTAAGCAAGCAATTCTTCAATGTCATAGACCCTTTCAGCGACGTCAGTGGAAGGCTTCTTCCTGATTTGTCTGTAAGAAAGAAAAATAAACACAAAATACCCTCTTCTCCATCAGGCCTCATGTTTACAGATTTACATAATAAATGTGAACCGAAAATTTATATGAAATGTCAAATGCGTTTTGTGAACACAGGGCATGCTCCCCCATGAATCGTGTTCACAAAACTATCTTTGATTTTCATTTTTTGTCAATTGAAAATAAATGTCAATTATAACAATAAATTGAATATTTCAAAAAAGATATGAACTTTATTGAAATAAGTATTATTTTTAGTTATAATATTTTTTAGACTTTGAAACCCCAAATTCAATGTCATTTTACTATAAAAATTAATGTCAGGATATATTTTGACATCAATATCAATAGCAGGTCAGATTCGTATAGATCTATTCACTGCACTTGAAAATCAACGTCAGGTCAATTTTTGATATTCAATGATAGTTGACAATAAAAATCAGTCTCAAATTTTTAGAACACAGTAAAAATGTATCTCTCCTTTATTGAACACATTATAAATAACGCTATGAACCATCTTTAATGTTCGTTTGATATGACCTTGGTCCGTGACGGACCGTGTTCATAAAAAGCATAACTAAATATTCGTTGCTCTTAAAAATTGAAATTATCTGGCCTAATTTTTACCCCTTATTAGAACATCATGGGATAAAGCAATGACGCTGCTTACCGACCCCCTATTTCCAGTGTAGATCACAGATCCGCGTAGACGGCCAGTGATTCAGATTGGAAATCAGATATCAAGGACAGGTGTCATAAATACCTAATTTTTCTTTGGCCATTTTGTCCTAAATACCTCAAAAACATTAGGACACTTATTTTATTCAATATTGATAAGACAAACACTTCTTGACTTATGATAACATTTACAGAGTCTTAATAGTGGTCGAAATTAGCGCTAGCCCGACAGCAAAAAACTAGTAGATTTTCTCTGGGGCTTGTTAAAATTCCCAATTTACCAGCCCGACATGCTTTTGAGATTCAGATCGTTGAAAAATCATTGTTCTTTCATTTTCAGATTAGTAAACAAACTTTTGAGCCGCTTATTTCATGCAGAAATCTGTCGCTTGTATCAACGTGTAATTCGCGCTAAATTGATAATAAATATGTTTGCTAAGTTCTATGAGAAAATTAATAACCATCGAAAATATAATAGACCAATAGCTACATGTATAAATTCCATCTTCAGCTTTTTTCCAATCCCTTCCTAAAACATCCTTATTTATTTAAGAGCAATCAACACCTGTTTGAACACCTGTGTGATCAGCGTTGTATATTTCATGGTCACTGCTGTTTATTCACATCAAAAAACAACACCGACGAGTAGTATTGATTTTTTGGAGATCAAAGGTGTCGGGCTGAGTAAAGAAAAATGTGATCATACGACGGTGTTTTTGATTTATAAGAGATTGCCTCATTTGTCAACACTCAGCCAAAAATTGAAGATTGCTCGAAAAAAGTAGGGTTGTATAATCAAAACATGCTGGAAATTTATACCAATTGCCTAGAGAATGAAATTTTTTCTACAGAATGAATAGGTGTTGAATGACATTTATATGTTTTATCTCGGCGTCTGGGCGAACGAAATACATCGGCAGTGATCGACCCTTACAGATATTGGATACCGGAAGCGTAGCGTGACGTAGTAGCCGGTGCGTGTAGGTTATAAATTTTTACAGCGTTTAGGTGACTCGGATCACGCTTGTTTGTCATTTCATACCAGTTTCGTAGGCTACTCAAGGGGCGAAGAGTTTTATTGTTGTCATAATTATTGCAAAAACCATCTGCCAATTAGTCCTGAGAATGGATTTTTCATCGGCCCATTTGTCTTAGAGATCATTTTTTATCGGCCATTAGAGAATTATATCGGCGATTCTCCGATGGCCGACGCCAATCTGAATCACTGCCGTCTTAGACGTCTACATATTCGTGCAATTTTGTATCGATAGTTTTGTCACATTTCAAGACCAAATATAGCGATTAAAGTAAAATAGAAGTTAACATACCTGTAAGTGAAATATCTCGATTTAAAAACATTTTCATTCCTTTATTTTCTCCAGGCCTATTTGATGTGAATGTAGCTCGCAGCAGCGGTATAAGAATGAAATACTCTCAAACCATAGTCTTTGCAGACTCATACCACATTAAACATTAATTAAACAACTTCATATCCTGTTAAATTGACTGAGTTTAAAGTCCTGAATTTATACAATCATTATGATAATTAAAAACTGGCACTGTTTGAAAAAGTAAAAATTCGTTACTTGACGTCACAGATTTAACTAAAATGACGTAGTATCTAACATCGTGACGTAGTCTGTACCAAAACACAAAGTGCACGTTTAATAAGAATTGAATAGCTTGTGCAGATTTTAAATATACATGTAGACGTCGAGATGACAGTATATTAAGGTATGTTCTTAAGTCACGTTAATACACGACTGGGCGGGACCGGAAGTTGAAGCTGAAAATGTGTATACTATAACTGTATATGCTAAATAAAATTGAAAGTCATTACATACTAAATGGAATAGACAGCTTAATTATATACGAGCAAACGGGTGAGTCTGAAACTTGTCGATAATGGGCATGCTATATCATAATGACCCTTCATATGACATTTCATATGAATGGAGCGTTTCCGACAAGGGGCACAGCTTACCAATTTATAAACCTCATGAAACTATTTTTTCTTTCCGTAAAAAGTCTCCCCGTACATTTAGTCAGCATTGTTATCAGTAAAATAACCCGTTACCGATGTCATGCTGTGATTGTTACGTATATCAGGGCTATCCGATCAACATTTTTGGGTTGTCCCGGTTAGCTCAGTTGGTTGCGTCCCAGGAATTGTAGGGCTAGGCACTGTCGCCGTGACGGTGCGGGTTTTCTCCCAGCTAGAGACAATACCATTTAATTATTTTAATTTATCAATGCAACACGATACTTCAGGTAATACTCATGATACTGAAAGCCTCACAGCCAGCAGCACAGATGAAAGTGTCATTTATTAATAACATTGATGAAACAAAATATATCGGAACTAGAGCTCGTATTGAGGCTGCGCCTCAGTTTATATTATCTCATTGTCTCTTGTTTAAGTAAGTTGAGACATACTAATAATCAATAACAAATGTAGTTTCTTGTAATGTTTCTTACAATAAATCTGACAGAACATTTTTCCATGGCACAGTATTATTGCTTTTTAATGATCTAAATAAAAAGTAAAATTAGAAATTGGGTTGATTGTGTGTTGGGACAGTATACATTAATCAGTAAAATAAGTGAAAAGGGAACTTTGAGGACCCTCGATCACGACAAATAGTAAAGTAATTTAAATTGGGGTCAGTGGTCTAATGACCAGATACAAAATATGTATAGTGGTATAAAACCATAATTGATCTGGGCTGTTTCGGAAAGGCGTCTTTGTGAGATCGGGTACTAAACAAAGAGTAAAAACAACAACAACAAAACAGTAAAACAACACTTTATATGTCCAAATTTAATATCTATGCTATGAACATTTCTGAACATTGAAAAATATAAGAGCACAGGAAGTGTTTCAGACCTTTCTTTTTTTCAATGATGGGGTATTGAGTTGACTGATTGCTGGAACAGACAGGCATTTTTGACGTATTTGCCTTGTCTTCGCGGTTTGTCTAGGAACTAAACCTTTCGATATATTTTAAAACTTTAAGAAAATAAAATGTAATGTTGCTATCTCCGTTAAATGTTAAAACCATCTGTTATTTCAAAAAGAAAGGCTACAAACATGATATTCTACAGCGATCTGCAAGACCGGTGATTAACCCATATACACCTTATACTTACATCTATGGTTGCACGAAGGTGGCAGGGGGTTTAAGAGTTTATGAAGGTTTATCAGGAAAACTTGTTTAAGAACTTAGAAGCTCGATTTGTTGCTTTTATCCATACCATCGTGTTGCTGATATGTCTCCAGGTACTCTGGTCTTGGTAAGATTATTGAGTACCCATCCTTTTGGCTTTGCAATGTCATTTGCATCTCATGTGTTATACGTTTTTGTGCTTTTGCATGCAACATTGTTGTGCTGATAGGTTAGTATGAGTTATTTTACCAAGATAACTTGTACTTGTTTGTTGATATGAGAACCTGTTGGGGTAAGTGATAGGTTGATGTACCCTAGAACCTGGTCTATTATTTTACAACAAACGGATGCAAGAAAGTAGACCTGTATTTGTAAAAAAAGTGAAATGTGCATATCAGGAATCGCCGAATTAAAAAAAAAACAAAGCCCTCTCACGCAGCGAAAGAGAAGAGAGGAAAAAAGAGCATATTTTTTAAAACTATGTCAAATTCAAACAAGACACCACAAACAATTAACTAAAAAGAGAACCCTCAGGGTAACCGCTTTGGAACGGTGAGTGGCTAAACAATTTAATGACTAACAGTTTTATGACTTTTATTCACGTAAACCTTAACAAATGTTTGAGAAAATAAATAATTAAAGTGAATAAATATGTGATTTAAAACAAGTACTAAAGCGCTGGCGACCTTTAAATAAAATAACAATTGTTTCAAGAATAACAATGTTGACTTGCTTTTAAATAAATAAAGACCTGTTAATTAATGTTTTTTTACTTTAAAATAGATCTACTTGTGCAAAAATACTTTATTCAACTATGAGTTAAATAACAATAATTTACTTTAAGTCTTATTTAAGCCAAAACAATTTTGATAAAAAGCCGAAAAGGTCTACAGACTTAAGAAAATTCAACTAAGGAGTGCCGAAATAATGAATTGCAGCGCCTTTTATAGTACGCTTACCGACGGCTTAATAACAAAGCCGAGAAAAATTGTAAGTAGGGGTGCATTAGGGTTTACTAACAAAACTTACATTTAGTTAAAAGATGACCTACCTTAAAAATTACAACGGGAAAAACCGTCTGAACAATTAAACAACGTTGTTACTTATATAAAACATACAAAATAGCGCGGGAGTAAAATATGATGTGCCGAAAAATGGGGTAAATAACAATTATTATTTGAGTTTATGCTTGCAAAACATTTCCCTTTTTGTAGCCTCTTTCTCATTGTGTTTATACCGGTCTACTGACTATTTTGAGACCGGTGACGACACATTGGCCTCTTACTATCAAGTTTACAACTGTGATACGATGACCTCACAAAATAATGACGTCACGACGAAAGCATACGCAATGGCGGACATGTAGGTAAATAATCAGTAACATGGACAAATTAAACGTTAATTCTTTATCACAGTGATGATTTGGAAGGAATTTAATCATGTTAATGCTTTTAATAAATATAAAAGGTTAATACATGCATTTTATGTCAAATAAGTCTTATAAGAACTATTAGATACGCATATACTAGTATTAATTATTCAATAAAACTCTAATGCATAATAAATAGGGTAGATGTATCGGGTCGAAATTTGGCACACCACTATATTATACTGGTACCCCAATCAATCTATAAAGGACGCTAACTACTGTCACCTAAACCGGTCTTATAATTGTGTACTGGTACCCCAATCAATCTTTTAAGCACGCTAACTACTGTCACCTAAACCGGTCTTAGTTTCTTTTTCTGTGGATTACATTCAACATTAACTTCTAAGGTATGTTTCAAGTTTTGCTTATTGGTCTTTGTCTTTTGCGCTTCTTAGGCTCGGTATAACCCACGACAATGAATTTCTAAGAAAACCACGAAATTTTATGCCCACGAAAATGAATTCATTTACAGTACACGAAACATCAACTTTAAACAGATGAAACAAAATCTTTGTTTTTTTATTATTTCTTTAATGTAACAATAACCTGACGTCTCAATAACCATGACAAGAAACTAGAAAGTCTCGTTAAAATATCCTTTCTCTCTGATGGAATAGACTTAGCATCTTTTATTTCCAAATATTCTGTTTGTTCTAGCGAGTTAAATTCACATTGTTCTTGTTCATTGTCCTTGGACGTGTTTAAACAAGGAATTAGTTTCTTTATACAAGATTTCTTTTGTTTTTTCTTCTCTGAGTTTATGATTATATGGCGGATATTAGGTGTTGGTCCTTGAGGTTCGCTTATAGCGTGTCCTTGAAAGACCATGGTTTGCCTTTCCTCATCATCACTAAATGCAGAGCAGGTTTCATCAGTATCGGATTTCCTCTTTCTCTTCGTAGAACTATCCAAATCAGGTACTCTCCTAGGCATTTGGAGAGTTTTGGCCGGGTCATCCAATTTCCGGCCGAAGATGTCATATAGGACCTCCTCGGGAGCGTTCTTCAACTGCGGTTGGCGTGCTGGCCTTTTGGGCGGCTTTGACCGAGCTGGCCTTTTAGGAGGCGGCTTGGGGCGAGCGTTCTGCAAGGGCGGTAAACGTGCCGGCTTTTTTGACGGATTTGATCGACTATCTGGCTCGCGTGTTTGCTTCCGGTTGATGTGAATCACAGCAACTTCCTCATAAAGAGATATGGAGGAGTGACTGCTGTTTGTAGAAAGTGTGGCAGATGGTACAGGGATGTCAGGCATTGGCTTTTCTTTATTATTTTGCGAAGTGGAAATTGGCTCTGTTTCGTCAATGAAATGGTCGGCACCACTGACTTCCCACTGCTTTTCTACAAAATTATTAATCGAAAATAAAAACGTCAAATAAAAACTTGATATCAGTCGTGTGTTGAAGTCTTTAATAATATAAAACTAATTATAAGTTCTCATTTATAATAAAATCGAATTCATTTATTTAGCATTGACTCATAACAAAATAAATGAATTTATATGAAGCAACGTAGAGAGACCTTACGCACGGCTGGGAAAGAGTTCACGTAGCATTGGGACGATCACGTTGTCATTGGGACGATCACCTTGTCATTGGTGCTTTCACTATCAGGAAATTGAGAACAATGGCTCCAATAGCAACTGCCATTTGTAAAATTTGCACGAAACTTTGTTTTGGGTAAACAGTTGTTGTATGCACGAATATAATACTGGTAGTCTAACGTTTATAAATAAACCGATTGCCTCAGAAATTCGAGCACTCTACCAAATGCACTAACCGGGACACCCCCCCCCCACACACACACACAAAACAAAAATAAAAAATAAAGTTAACAGACTAAGTTTTTTACTTTTCTTTGGCCTCCGTTTCGGCACATCGAAGTGGTCTCTAACTTCCTCCTTCCTGGCAAGGTTCTCGGTCACTTGAGGGTCGTAGTCACGCATCTCTCGTCTTGCCGAGATCGTTTCAGCTTGTTTGGGCTTTGTGGTAACCGCCGGAAATTCTGCAGCTTCTGCGACTGTCTCTTTGTTTGCCTGGGGTTCGGGGTCAAGCAACTCTCGTCTCATCTTCTTTTGTCGTGATGAGTTTTTTTCAACGTGTGGATGTTTTGCGGTAACCGTCGGAGATTCTGAAGTTTCCGCGACTGTCTTTAGGTTTGCCTGGGTGTCGGGGTCACGCATTTTTCGTCTTATCTTCTTTACTGGTGTCGAGCTCGTTTCAACATGTGGGTCCTTTTCGGTAACCGCTGGAGATTCCGAAGTTTCCTCGACTGTCTGTTGGTTTGCCAGGGTATCGGGTTCACGCATTTTTCTTCTTATCTTCTTTACTCGTGTCGAGCTCGTTTCAACCTGCGGGTCCTTTGCGGTTACCACTGAAGGTTCTGATGTTTCTGAGACTGTCTTTTGGTTTGTTTGGGGGTCGGGGTCATGCATGCCTCGTCTTATCTTCTTTACTCGTGTCGAGCTCTTTTCAACGTTTGGGTCCTTTGCGGCAACCACTGAAGGTTCTGATGTTTCAGCGACTGCCTTCTGGTTTGCCTGGGTGTCGGGGTCACGCATTTCTCGTCTTATCTTCTTTACTCGTGTAGAGCTCTTTTCAACCTGTGGATCCTTTGCGGTAACCGCTGAAGGTTCTGAAGTTTCCGCGACTGTCTTTTGCTTTGCCTGGGTGTCGGGGTCACGCATTTCTCGTCTTATCTTCTTTACTCGAGTCGATATCTTTTCAACTTGATGGGGCTTTGCGCTAACCGCTGGAGATTCTGCAGGTTCCGCGACTTTCTTTTTGTTTGCCTGTGCGGTATCATCGAGGTAGGGAGCGAGCAATTCGTCGATGTTTATGTCGCTATCAGTGTCGTCACTGGAGAGTTTGTCTCCTGTAGTAAAAAGGTTTTTGATCTTCTAAATACTTCTAGTCAGACAATTGATAATTTTTCCAATTTGTTTTGCCTGTTGTTTTTTCTTTGTGTGTGTTGTTGTTGTTTTTTTGGGGGGATGTGTGCATTTTTTTACTAGTAAGGCATGAAATGAACAAGTTTAGTAACTGACATACATTTGCTGTCACACCGGAGCATTTCTAAACAAATAATGAAGATTTCTAAGCCAAATTGCACAAAACGTGTTCCCCGCAGTTCTATATAAGCGAACATTTTTAAAAAATACAAATCAGACTGCACAGATGAAAATGCTTACGCGGATCTGCGTTGTGGGACTGTGAGATAAAAGCTGTATCTTTGGAATAAGATAAATTTTGTATAAATAATTGAAAAAGATAGCCAAAGAGTCTTACCGATGGATGTAAATGTTTTTCCCGTCAACCACTTGCTGTTACTGATCAGATTCCCAGAGCCGAGGCGAGGATTCGATATGGACGGAGGACAGGTGTGGTCAAATTCTTCAAGGTCGAGAAGGATGTGGTCTGCTTCATTCAGGTAGTCGAATGGAGATGGGCTGGATGCATCTCTTCCAATTATGGCTTTCTTTGCTTTCTTTGATTTCTTCTAAAGTAATTGTTAAAGAAAGTTATGTTTATAAAACGCGTAATGATTGAAGGGAAATAACTGCGTAAGCATTACGTGTCTTACAATCACCAGTTCTTCCCCATAGTCGACGCAAATATCCCCTTATTGTAGCTTCTTTAAAAGCTTCGTCTTATTGCTATTTAGGTAGAACATATATTTTGTCACGTACCTACCAGACATGACAGGTAATTATCTTAAATATGTAAAGTCAACTTTTTTGAAAACACAATGCAGGTACGTCATTAACAAAATGGTAGGATCGAGGCTTGCTGTTTATATTCTTTCTACACGTGTTATGGGCACGCCACGGAAATAGGTTTTTTCGGAAATAATTTTTACATAATTAATGGGTCGCATCACGGGAAAAGGTACCTTCGGACAGATGACGTCATTTCTTAAATGACGTCATTAAGTTGAGCAGACGACATAACTTATGCATTTCGCGGTAAAAATTAAATTATGTTGTCAAAATGTGTAACAAAATTGCCAATATGTTATGAGAAAATAAAAGATAATTTTAAGATCTTTCCAAATATAGTAACAACTAAAATGTCTAAAAATATGATCGAATGCACCTTTTCCCGTGACGCGCCCCATTTAATTTTTAATAATTTTGGAAAAAATATACTGTCCGTTATTTTCTCATAACTAATTAGAGGTGTTTTTTTTTACATTTTGTTACAACATAATGCTTTTTTACCGCGTAAATGCCTTATAAGTAATGTCGTCTGCTATTTTGCGCCCATATAAGCATGTTGCAATAATTTATACAGATTATTTAACAACTCACCTTGCGTTTCGAGGACTTTCTTAAATCGGTAACCGGAACTGAGTCATCAACCACTGGTTCCGAGTCCCGCTGAAGCTTACCAACCACAGAGTTATTTCCGGTTCTTAGAACGGAGGTTTGGAACGAGGACGGGTTGCTGAAGGTACAGCCTGACTGTGTTGGGCTTTCATGTCCTGACTTGAGGTCAGAGGTCGCTTTGGACTTTTTGAATTTTTTTCTTGAGGTTTGGACGCCACTAGTGCCTGGTTGGGGGTCCGTAGCTTTTACACCACTAATGCCTGGCCGGGGGTCCGTACTACGGCTAGGAAAGTTCAGATCGACAGCCCGGCCGCTGGTGTGGCCAACCGGAACAGATCCCAGAACTTCTCGATTGTCGTCTGTGTAAGTACCCTTAGGTCGCTTGGAATGCTTTTTGGTGTCTGCAAATAACAATGGTAATGAACAAGCTTAATTTATATTTTCGGATCCCCTGTCAAAATTATATACTAGTTAGCTCCGCCCATTGTTTTCTCGTTTAGGACAAACCCAATTTTAATCTGGGGTCCATATGCCGATGATCATCGAATTGTGTAAATAACGCAAAGAAGGTTCCGTGTTCACCGCCATGTGCTTACCATCGTTTGGTATCAATCAAAATTGTACTGTAAACATTGAGTGGCGCCAAACCCGGAGCTAGGCGGCGTAGGCAGTAATATGCATTTCCATTACTGCCCATGAACATGCTTAATCAAACTGAGCTATTAATACGATCATATATATTATGTCGTGTTCAGAGAGCGAACGAGTGAGAGAGAGAGTAATTGTGTGGACATTTTCACCATTTTTTACTGGACTATCTATCGTAATTCTGGGCACATTGTGTGGGTCCCCACTGTTACGGTAGTGCATTAAAATCATTACGTCATGATGAGGTCATAAAATGTATTAATAGCTATGTCCACTCAAAAATGAGAGTAATGAAAACTTGATCTGACCCCATATATCATATAGGAAATCGAGAGAGGTGTCCCCAGAAAGCGAGAGAGTTCTAAGATACCGTAACTGCGGGGACTCAAAACCGGAGAGAAAGAGAGAGAGAGAGAGAGAGAGAGAGAGAGAGAGAGAGAGAGAGAGAGAGAGGGAGGGAGGGAGGGAGGGAGAGAGAGAGAGAGAGAGAGAGAGAGAGAGAGATCCTCATCTTACAGTATGCATGTTTCTTTTAGTTTAGGGGTTCTTATCCCACTCACTAAGTGAGCGCACACTCGGCACAGAGTTTTCTTAAATTAATGTACGCACGGAGGTTTCTTACACTTTAAATGAGGGTACAGAAGTATCCTAAGGTGCTATACATTGCACATACATATCTAGAGAACCCCGAATGTGTTCAATATTCTAAGAGTAAGTCAAAACAAGAAGACACCGCAAACAACGAAACCATGTTTTCTTTTTAAATTTTAAGTGAAAATGGGGCATAACTATTACAATTCAACGATTATGAAACTTGTCCTGATAATTGCTTTTGTAATGTCACACGTCTATGTTTCAAAACTCTACCTTGCATGGTTACTGAGAATAAGTGAACCTAAACTAAATACTTGATGAAGTGTTCACGCCCCCGCTCAACGACATACCCCAATCTAATAACCAATGATTCTTTGGAAACGTAATTAAAATACATTCCATGTTCGCAAGTTATTGATCTTCACTTAAAACGTTTTAATGTTCGAGATAAAAAGTAATAATGAACTAAAAACACACCTAATTTGACATCAACGAGCTCATCGAGCGTGTCTTTGTTGCTGTTGGTGCTGCAATAATAAATCAAACTGATACATTTATATTTCAGATGGCAAAAAGAGTCTCCACTTCGATAAGCCCAAATTGCCGATGTTTATTTTTATTTTCTTTTTATATCGAGTCTCATGCATGTATTCCAACACGAGTTTTTAATGAGTCATTAGCGTCAAATACTTTTGAAAATGTTAAAACATTTAGAAATAGGAATTTACTAAGTAATTAATTGAAAACGATGACAGGAGCAGTTGATGGCGTGAATGTAATGAACTTAATTATTTCAGCTCAACAAAAACATACCTCATGGTTGCATCGGTCGCTATGCTAATGTCGTTTCTATGCGACGTCCGCAGTCACATGAGCGTTTAAAGATTGCTGATTGGTTAATTGAATGACGGCGGCGTCACGGGGTGTTCCGCACACTCACTGATTGGTTGATTTTGTAATTATGACGTCGAATGTCTTTTCCGGACGCCATGCTCTCTATCTTTTGGATTGAAATCACCATATACGTTAGTCTCAATAATTCGACTGCAAGCACAGACCCATTATCATACTGACTTTTTACAGATGTCTGTCCTTTACGTCTCAAGCAGTTACGATCAAAATTGTGGTGGAAATCGACCCGATTTAAATTCTGTTATGTATCGATAAACGTGAGTCAGGTAAACTTAAAGCGCCGAAATCGAAATTTGTTGACATGGGTGGAGGTTTAAAAGAGTTTTGGATAAAAAACGAAACCGTTATTTATAAAGGATTACATATATTGATTCTACTTGAATGTGGCTTTTCAGGTATGTAATTGTTTTAAAGATACATATGGTTTAAGATGCTTTTTGGAGCCGCCAAAGTTGCGATTCAAATTCCGATCGGCGGCATATAGAAATAGAAGAAAAATGTTCCGCATTCATTTGAATAGTAACTGGGTTGTGCGCGAAGGACGATCATCACATATATAGAAAAGTCATTGTCGCGCACAAATAGTTGTGCTACATATACGTAACTGCTTCTTATACACTCAATAATAAAGTACTCATTATAAAATATGCTTATTCAGGGTTGTTATATTACCAGATGCCACCCCAATATTGTTAGTCTTGGTATAATAATGTATATCATTTGTTTATTGTAACAATGGTTTCTAAACGTTCTAAATTTAGATCTATAATTGACCACCCATTGTTATTGAAGACATTTAATTTATTGTTCGCATTTACTGCCCTTTGTTTAGTATACATAAAATTAGAAAATAGATTAAAAGGAACTTTGAAAACAATCGGAAACGACAACCGAAGGTCGCTATGGATTCTTTGGCGGCTATAACCGCCAGACAAAATTGGTTCAATACTGTCGCTTGTCTACTGAAGTAGACATGCGCAGTGAAACAGTCAACTAGGTTAGTGGTCTATAGCCTATATGAAAGCGTTTTGTGACTCGAGATGTTTCGGAAAAGCGCCTTAGTGATATAGAATAAAAAAAAGAAAAGAAACAAAAATATCTCAAATTTCGATTTCTTGGAAAATGGCAACAAACATGGAGGTTGATGGAGGGAAGTCAAGCGTAATGGCGTCAACGGGCACTTCTGGAAGTGTGTCTGTGTCTCTCCATCCACTTGTTATTATGAACATTTCTGAGCACTGGACAAGGATAAGAGCACAAGAGGGAAAACCACAACAAGGTATTGCCTTTTTCGAAATTCCTGTCTAATTAACCATTTCCTCCATATATACGCATTTTTACACATGTGTGACCATTGTAGATCCAGATCAGCTGGCACGTCCTTGCCATCTAATCAACAGCTTGCATTTTGGTCACAAATAACCTAACATATCCAAAAGCAAACAGTGTAGATCCTTATCAGACGGCATGGATGTGCCAGCTGATCTGGATCTACACTGTTCGCTCATGCCATAAAGGTTTATCTATGGAGGAAAGGATTAAAATTAATGTCTAATTAATTTAAGCCATACCAATGGCAATCCACATAGTCGATTAGAGGGATATGCGCAAGTAGAATGACATAGCATAAAATTGATTTTATTTTCAAACTTTTCAGAAGAAAGTCATAATTTGCAGTGATCATTATACAGTTGCCAGCCTGTTTAAACATATGAATTAAAGTTTGACTTTTCTTTTTGTCATTACCAGTACATATTTTTGTCATTAATTAACTTCTAAGCAAGAAACCCATGCAAACTACTCAATTGCATGTTAACCCTTTCTTCCATATACACCTTTATTGCCAGGGCAAACAGTTTAGATCCAGATCAACTGGCATATCCGTGCTGTCTGATCAGGATCTAAAGTGTTTGCTTTTTGGATCTACACTGGTTCCACATGCAGAAAAAGGTTGTATATATGGAGGCAAGGGTTAAAATACCATTTTTATGAGGTGACTAGCTGATTTAAAAATTTGTATAAAATCTTGTCGCATATTTAATTAAGAAAATTTTCCATTAAAGTACCAGCATTAAATATTTCTACGACAAATTGCAATTATTTATTGCAAAATCAAATAAAAATTTTACCCTTATGAAATAAGTTTTCCCAAATACACTTATCTATATACATTTATCACTATTAAAATGTGATCTGTATCTAAATTTTAATTTCTTAATTAATATTTTTTTATATTATTTCTAAATCCTGTTTCCAGGTAACGGTCATATTTTGGTATGTAAAACTTCATATATGTACAGTGAAAACTCCCTAAACCTGTGACCTTCGAGACTGAAGAAAAAATCCATTTTAGAGAGGATTCCGGTTTACAGAGGATTTTACCTTTATCACCAAATTTGACTAGTGTTGTACTTATTAGTATGCAGGGCTTTTTCAGGGATATTTGGGGAAAAGGCCCCTGCTCAAATTGGGATTTTTTTTACATGGTATCTAGTGGTTTTAAACAGGTTGCATATATAGATTCAAGGAATGTAGATTTAACAGATCACTGATCAAAAGTAAACAAACTAATTTTGTAATTTGAAAAGTCCCTTGATTACATAGATTCTCTTGTTTGTTTCTTTTTTGTATGCAAAATAAGTTATTTCTGTTGAAATGGGAATTTTTTTCTTAAAATTGGGAATTTTTTTCTTGAAATTGGGAAAAATGGCTCCTATTTGGCATTGGGAATGGGGCCCAATTTCGGCCCCGTGAGACTAGCTGAAAAAGCCCTGGTATGATCACGTTTCTAAGTTTTACCTTAATGTATGCATTGACACCTTTGATAGATTCATAATCATGAAAAAACTATATAGTCCAACATTTTTAATTTATTTACTCATATCGATATAAGTTTTCATAATTACAATACAGCTTCTCTAGTCTAGGAGTATGGAATTAACCCATATTCCCATCCTTTTCGTTTAGTGGCAGGTTCAGACATAATTAAAATTACTGATAAATTATATATATAATATAATTAATTGATTAAATATAAATGTGACCAATTATGTTAAAAATTACATCATAAAAAGTTGCAGTTGTTTAAACAATGAATTTAACAGACAATTATCTAATCTACTGGACTCCTTAATCTTACATAAGTTTACGCAATAATTACCTTTCCCAGTCATTAATCCTAATAACTTTCACGCCTTTTAAATAATATGCAAGGTCCTAATCGAACCTGTTGATGTTTGACACGTTTGACAATACACAAACCTCTGACTAGACAACTATAGTTCATCACATTAAATGGCAATTATCTCAAATCTGGTTTTCAGAGTTTTTTAAAGAGCAATTTGCAAATAAAATCGAAAATATAAGGCCGGTTTCCGGAATTCGGAGATTCCAGTATTTAGAAGTTTTTGTTACAATAAAATAAGAAGGAACCAAATCGGGACCGTGAAAATTTTGCAGTTTTCGGAGGATTCCGGATTATAGAGGATCTGGATTAGGGAGTTTTTACTGTAGTTGCAATCAAGTTTCTTATTTCAGTTATCGGAGCATTGATTGGCAAACAGACTGGAAGAAATATTGAAGTGATGAATTCCTTTGAACTTCTGTTTGACTTGGTGGACAGTCAGATTGTCATTGACATGGACTATTACAACACAAAAGAGGAACAGTGTACGTATTTATCAACTTACAGTGCTGTGTTCAACTAGCTGCTGAATCACAAGGGTCTTTTGCTCAATTTAGGGCCTTCTGCCAATTTATAGCCAATAAAAGCTCAAATTTAAGGAAAAATTGACCATTCAGCCAAATTCATTGGTGTCAAAATGAGGCATTTTGGAAACTTCAAGAACCCCCCGTCCCCCACCCCTCCCCCCTAGTGAATGTCAAATCCCTTAGTCACATAACTGTAGGGAGTCTCCAAATATGATACGCTTTTTATCACATGGTTAACCAGCGTAGATCCAGATCATCACATTTGTGCTGTCTGATCATGATCTACACTGTTTGCTTCTTGGTCAGAAAAAACTTAATGAATCTAAAAGCTAATAATGTATACAGTAACACTGAGCAGACAGACAGTACAGATGTGCTAGTTGATCTGGTTCTACACTGGTTCTGTGAAGTAAAGAGTTAACAACAACAATTGTGAATATTGTAGTTTCATATATAAATTTTAAAAGAAAACCGTAATACTACACTGAGAGTGCAAGAATTTCTTCTTTTTCTGTATTGATTTTCAATTCCCATTTCCTCAAACCAAATCTTTGGCATCAGAAAAGTCAGCTGGTATGAGGCCTTGGGCATTAAAATTGGGAAATTTATGCCTGCAGTTCCCAAATATTGTGGGGAAAAGATATTTTGTAATGAAAAACAAAAATGAGTGGAAACAGTACATGACATCTGCACAATCTACTGTGGTACATGTGTATCATTTACTTTTGCATGGGTTTAATTTTCACGAATATATAACGATTCGCCCCACTCATGATTCGCCCAATAACGACTCATCCCATCTTAATAACGACTCATCACATAATTAATAACGACTCTCCCCACTCAATAACGATTCGCCCCACACACTTTGCAAAGAATTACCACATTTAACATTTATAAAGGAAAAGTTGTTGTGCGTGTAGGCCACCATAGGTGTATTTTGATATTCCAGAAATGTACATAATAAACTTCAGGAATCAGTTCACAAATGTCAAACTGTTTCTTCAGGTTGTTTACTTGACTTTTTTCATCTAAAGATTAATTATCATGATCATGGGGTGAATCATTATTGAGTGGGGAAAGTTGTTATTAAAATGGGGCGAATCGTTATGAATATGGGGCGAATTGTGAGAGTGGCGAATCGTTATATTACCAATTTTCACATATTGATGGGTTTGTCTTTATTTTGTGAAGAAATATAGTGCAAAAATGTAAAAAGGGACTTTGAAACTTTGGTCTTATTACTGAGGAGGTCTTAATAAAAGGATTTACTGTATTTTTGTTGCAGTCAAGCAAGTTTTCAGTGAAATGGACTTCCTAGGTTGGTACACAACAGGAGACAACCCCACTGATTCTGATATTCATGTTCACAGACAGGTAAATATTTTATTGACTTGCCATTAAATTTTATGTAACCCTTTAAAGGGGATCGCTTTGTCCATTCATCATTGTGTTGGACTGTCTGTCGAAAACTTAATGTTGGATATAAGTTTGCCATTTCTTAATATTTCTTCGTCAAACTTTTGAATTTTATTGCTTATGAAAACAAGATTATTATGAAGCCAAAATACTGAAGTCAAGATCACATTTGACAGAGTTATGCCTCTTGTACTGGGATTTTGACACAAAACTTAATGTTGGCTCTAATTTTGCCATTGGTAAGTATTTCTTCATCAAACTATCACTTTTTTTTCCTGACAAAGTACTTGAGGGTTATACAAGTCATTCATCTAGTGGGTAAAAAAGGTGATACATTTCAAGCATTTCTTTGTCCTTCCTTAAGTCCATCACAAATCATTGTCTGTCTGTCTGTCTTTCAGGAAAGCTTAAGAATTGCCATTTCATCTTCACTCTATAATTCTCATGGCCACAGGGTTGTGATATAACCGATATACATGTATAAAGGTGTAGGTCACTGTTGACAGAATTATGTCTCTTGTTATTATAACAAAATTAATATCCTCCTAAGTTCCATTTAGTTATATCATCTGATGGTCTGTCAGCTGTGAGCTAAGAAAGTGAAGAGAGTTAAACCAGTGTTTGCAAGTTTATACTTCCACAATTATAATTTGAATTTAAAATGGGCTTGAAAGTTTACAGCATTACCAAAAAACAAATATCAGGTTATAATTTGTACGTGTAAAATGATGTGTCAAGCTAGTTACATCTTTTGGCAAGGTTATAAAACTGAGCATGGAAACCAGTCTCAAATCTCAAGGATCTGAAATGGCGACTGCTTGAGATTTGAGACTGGTTTCCAATCTCAGCTTTATAACCTTCAACCCAGTTGATATTGTTAACCCTTTACTCCATGGGGTATGGCTGTTACTTCATGAGCAAACTGTGTTGATCCTGATCAATCAGCGTATTTATGCCATCTGATCAGGATCTACACTCTTGACTTTTTGATTTGTTAGGTTATTGCAGACCAAGAAGTGAACAGTGTAGATCCAAATTATATGGCACTAATGTGCCAGCAGATCTAAATCTCACTGTTTGCACCATCGTCGGATACCCACACTCGACTATATTTCGTTTTGCTACATTGGTCGACCGTGGGTTAATAGGTAACTTTTCTGCCGTTTTATTGAATTGAATAGAACAAGTATTGGCCAATCATAATGCTGCTTACAATTCGATACTCGAAACGATTAATGAACGAGCATTATGATTGGACTAAAATCTTCATCCAATCATGAAGCGACCAATGAACTAGCATTGCCTAAAACGGCGAAAAGTGGACTAAATATCCCACGGGCGATGATTGGAGAGTAAGGGAATGGATCGGTCGTGGGTGTCCGACAATGTATTTGCACATGCGATAAAACCTGTATATGGAGTAAAAGGTTAAAATATAGTGGCAGAGGTTGAATGCTGAGAGAGTGTTTCTGCAATAAAAAGCAGAGTGGATTGTATGCATTATTAATAGCTTATTAGTGAAAATGTGATATTTAATTTTCTGTTTTGCAGATCTGCAGTATTAATGAAAGTCCAGTACTCCTCAAAATGAATCCAATGGCTCGACATCAAGATGTATGTATTCAACTTTATTTTATAAATCACTGATAAGTAATGGGCTTTTACGAAATGGATTGCTATTATTAATGAATATTAAGCTGCCTACTCACAGTTCAAGGCGGAATACTTCAATGTCCCAGAAGTGGTTTCAGGGCTTTTTCGGGGGTTTTTGGGAAAAAGGCCCCTGCTCAAATTGGGAAAAAATTTTCACGGTATGGACTGGTTTTACACAGGTTGCATACATAAATTCAAGGAATATAGGTTTCACAGATCACTGATGAAAAGTAAACAAACTAATGATGTAATCTGAAAAGTCCCTTGGTTATATGTATTTTCTTTTTTGTTTCTATTTTATAGTCACAAAAGTTATTTCTGTTGAAATGGGATTTTTTTTCTTGAAATTGGGAAATTTTTTCTTGAAATTGGGGAAAAAAGGTCCCTATTTGGCATTGGGAATGGGGCCCATTATCGGCCCCGTGAGACTAGATGAAAAAGCCCTGGGTTTATATTAATTGTACTGATGTGTAATGTCTAGAAATGAGTGGAGGAGCAATTTCGCCGAAATTTTGGACTAATCAGTACATTTTAGGACCTTTTGTCAGTGAATTTTACTGCGTTAGTAACGCTATAATAACTTTGGCTTTTAATATATTCAAGAAGAATATTACATCATGTTTACAGGTCTTCTACAGTTTAAACTATAAATTTTGATATTTGAAAACACTAAATATATTCCCATCCTGATACATGACCAAGCTCGTTAAACCATACTAATTTAAGTAGTAGGAGCCATACTTGTTCCGAATGCCGAACACCAATCAGTCTGTTCTTAGATTGCGCCCAATTTCAACCAATTAAAATAAATTTAGCCAAACAAATTCTGTAGCTGTGGCTCACATTGTAACAATTTTATTTTTGTATTAAACAACAATTGGATTTAGATCTTATTTATCTATTTTATATTTCAGTTGCCAGTGTGTGTATATGAGTCTGTGATAGATCTGATTAATGGAGAGGTGAGTCAGTTCTAAATAGTACCTTGGTAATATGTAAGTTGTTGCTGTTAGTAGTACCTCTGTAAAATGTAAGTTGTTTCTGTTAGAAGTACCTCGATAATATGTAAATTGTTGCTGTAAGTGGTACCTCGGTAATATGTAAGTTGTTGCTGTTAGTAGTACCTTGGTAATATGTTAGTTGTTGCTGTTAGAAGTATCTTGGAAATAATATATTTTATATATTTGATAGTTATGGTTTATCATATGTTCAGTGAAATAAAGGCTATCCTTTGTACAGGGTCTGACTTACGAGGACATTGAAAGTTGAAAAAATTAAAAATCCCACACAAATCCGCCATTGTCACACAAATCATTGAAAAATTAACATCTTTGGATCTCCATAGATGTTAACTTTATCAGGTATGGACAAACTTGCTGAGTCATTGTCAAAGGGTGAAGATTTTAAAATTTCACTTCTTTTTATTCTGCATAGGCGACCATGTTGTTTGTGGAGCTTCAGTACACACTGGCGACAGAAGAGGCAGAGAGAATAGGAGTAGATCATGTTGCAAGGATGTCAACCACTGATACAGGGGAGGCGTCTAGTGGTAACTGTCAAACCAGCATTAGTAACATTTGTCATAATGCCTCAATTTCTTTCGAGCCATTATTGTGCTGTGATTTAGTTTACCATAAATTTGTGGCTTGATTTACCCACAAAACTCACGAAAAATCAGTACACCACTAAAATCAGTGAATTCACATTGGGTATTAGGTGATAGGTGATATGATAAGTGTGTTTAAAATCTATGAAGAGCTTCTGTTAACATAGCACATATACAGATACATACAGCAGGAATACAAGGCATTGTACTAACTTTCTGGAATAACAGTTAACCCTTAACTCTATATGTACACCTTTATGGCATTGGTGAACAGTGTAGATCAAGATCATCCAGCACATCCATGCCATCTGATCAGGATCTACACTAATCATTTTAAAATTAATTAGGTTATTTCTGACCAAGATGCAACCAGTGTAAAACCAGATCTGGGCTGAAGATTATAAAGCTGAGATTGGAAACCAGTCTCAAATCTCAAGCATCTGATTGGCTGAAATGGCGACTGGTCGCCATTTCAGCCAATCAGATGCTTGAGATTTGAGACTGGTTTCCATGCTCAGTTTTATAACCTTGGGCATTGATGGCATGGATGTGCCAGCTGGTCTGTATTAACACTGGTTGCATTTGTGTAAAAATGTGTGTATATATATACAGTCCAGTTTTATGGTCTGTAATTACCCATGTCTTTGTTTACAGTTGCAGAACAGTTGATAGCCCAGCACAGTGCCATCAAGATGTTACACAGTCGGGTGAAACTGATTCTGGAGTATATCCGAGCAGTTGAAGCAGGTACCTCAGGGTGGGATTCAAGATTTCCAGAACGGGGGTTGGTTTGGGGCATTCTTAGGGTAGTTACGTGATAATTTCTTACTTCCTGGTCTAAATTCTCATACAGCTGCCCAAAAGTATGTTTAAATACCCCTACCAAACCCCCTTCGGATCTGCCCCTATACTAGTATACCAAGGTGACAGTATGATTGAATTAGCAAAAAAATGGCATCACAGTTGTGACTTGGCCATACATGTGGCAGCCTATCGGCCCGTTTAACAATACTATGCAAAAGCTAGGGTGTTACACCCAGATTCCCTGTACCTTGACTGTCCAGTATCCACATCCATAAATGTAACAATTAGGGGTGCCATGCATGTGTTTTTGC
Organism: Corbicula japonica; assembly: GCA_038501625.1. NCBI lineage: Eukaryota > Metazoa > Mollusca > Bivalvia > Venerida > Cyrenidae > Corbicula > Corbicula japonica. The sequence goes on along the minus strand of JAZAYU010000031.1, from coordinate 4,315,654 downwards.
TTCAATAAAATAAAGAAAAATAAAGAAAATATAGAAGTTTGTTTTTTAACAATACTATGCAAATGCTAGGGTGTCACACCCAGATTCCCTGTATCTTGACTGTCGACACCCATAAATGTAACAATTAGGGGTGCCATGCATGTGTTTCTCTTTGAATAAAATAAAAAATGAAGAAAATAGAGAAAGTTTTGTTTGTGTTTTATTGCTTTGTTGTTTGCACTTGGTGCAGGAATAAATTGTCACCATAAATAACATTTCAGATGTAATATTTTGTTAGCAGTTATATGTAAAATCTTTGTTAAATGTTACTGTTATATACAGATAAGTCGCCCTTTTAAGAAAAGACAGTACATAGGGATCAATGTTGTCTAATAATGCTTCATCAAACTTTCAAATCATATTGCTTATGAAAACACAGTCATGATAATGCCTTTTCTTTAGGTCAGAGTGTCAGTCCCATGCGATAGAGTTATGCCCCCTTCTTGTGGACTCTTTTGTTAGAAGTTATATGTTATGATTGTCATACACTTCTATCAAATGTAAAATCGTCTGCCTAAACAATTTAAAACATAGTTCAGATTTAGGTGATAAATTACAAAAAAAGATATTGTAAGAGGTTTCTTTTTCTTAACCCTTTACTCTATATATACACGATTTAATGCATGTGCGAACAGTATAGATCCAGATAAGCCAGTTCATCCATGCAGTTGGATCTGGATCTGCAATGGTAACATCTTGGTCAGAAATGATCTAATTAATCTTTAACCAAAGAGAGTGGATCCTGATCAGACAGCACCACTGATCTGGATCTACACCATTAGTTCAGGCAGTAAAGGTGTATCTACGGAATAAAGGGTTGAGAAAGATCAGTGTTAAGTTTGCTGCTATTTTGCTGTGAAAAACCAACAAACCATTAGTAGCCCTCATCTTGTGAAATAATTGACGTTTATTTGTTGTATGTTTAGGAGAAATCCCGAAGAACTTGGATATTCTCAGAGAAGCTTATAGTCTGTGTTATAGATTACCAGTGCTCAATACTGAAACATTCAAAGAGGACTTCTTCAATGTAAGTATAAGATATGTTCGATTTACTCATATGATATGGCTATGATCTAGGTAGATACACATTAGCTGGCACATCCGTAGATACACATTATCCGGCACATCCGTGCTGTTATAATCCCTATTTTTTATCATAATAGTCTATGTTTGTTGTGTAATATTCTCATTTTTGAAGTGTAATAGTCTCAGTTTTTGGTGCATCATAGACTCCATTTTGAAGTGTAATAGTCTCAATTTTTGGAGCATCATAGACTCCATTTTGGAGTGTAATAGTCTCGTTATCCAGAAAGTTTCTTTCTTCATTTCAAGAGTGAAACATTGCATATTGATGGGAGTGTAGCATGCTCCGTTTAAATTAGTACAAGAGAATAACTTTCTCTTGGAATGTAACCGAGTCTTTTTCAGGAATTTAACAGTCTAAAATTAGTCACTATTTCAGCAATTTAAGTGTGTAACATTCTTTATTTCAGCAATGTAATGATGTCTGCTTGATGGCCTACTTGGGAACAATTACTAAAGGATGTAACACAATAAATCAGGTAACATTAAAATGTTCTTTTTTATTCATCAACCTTATGTTCATTTATTTCATGAAAGCTATCTTTGTATTCATACTGAGGGATAAAGTTATGTTTAAGATTTTATTTATTAGTTTTTGAATAGTAACTTTTTATGGTTACAGACTTACAATTTGGTAACAAGCGTGATTTCCAGAATTTTTTTTATATGCTTTGGGTATTATATTTTGCGGGACATTATTGTTTGTGTATTTCACGCAAGATAAAATTAGCAGAATCAAATGCCAGCGAAATCAAACCATTAGATACCTAACTTTATGACACTAACAAAACTGCAAAAACTGATACCAGCCAAAAAAAGCCATTTATGTCTTTTGATCGAATTTAATCCCACACAAAATAATTCACTACCACAGTAAAATTTTATAAACTTGAGGCTAGCACTATTTCTGTTTTTTTTTTTCAGTTTGTGAATAAATTTAATGTGATACATGATCGTCACAGTATGGGACGCCGGATGAGAGGACTTTTCTTCTAATTTGTGTTCTGTGACATAAAATGTGATAAGCTTCAGGAAAGTTTGGCTGAACTAGTAGCCTGGAATACTGTATTATTGGCAATTATTCTTGTGCAGTTAATTTAGGTTTACGACTTCTGTATTTTGGTTAAAAATAACTAACATATTAACCTAATATTTACCTAGAAATTCCAGAGTTCAGCATAACTAGGCATATCTATCAAATAGGGAAACACATGACTTCATAACTTATTTACATGTGAATAGAGATGCATCGATAACACAGAATTCAAGTGTACATATAAAAATATATGTGTGCAACATACAAGCTGGTCATCCAAAATGTGTCACCTGGCAGTTGACGTCGTTTCTTGAATAATGTCATAAATTAAGCACTAGACATTTTGTCACCCTTAGTGCAAAAATGATGACCTCAGTATAAATAAGGATAAAAACAAGATGTGAATGAAAGGGTTTATCTCCCTTTATGATCAATAAAATGTTTTACAGTAATGTTTCTGTTGTTACAGTAAAAAAAGAGGTAGATAAAATGAGTTACCTCCCTATATGATAAATAAAATCGTTTACACTAATGCTACTGTTGTTACATTAAAAAGAAAGATGAAAGGAGTTGCCTCTCTTAAATATCAATAAAATGTTTTACAGTAATGTTGCTGTTGTTACATTAAGGGCTTACCACACTCTTCCCAAGCACGTTCATCGATAAAAAGAAAATTATCAAACAGTAACGGCAAAATATCGATATATGAAACTTTGCACAAATGTTTGTTATTAATGTACCTTTATTTTGCAGATATAAGACACGCTAGAACGGTAAAGAAAAATAGCGAGATCTAAAAATTCCCTCGACTTCTATTTACATAAATTCACAAAATCTAAACAACACAAAACATCATTTTAGATGTCCACATGAGTAAAGTTTTTGTGAATTCATGTAAATAGAATTTTAAGGAATTGTTAGGTCTAGCATTTTTCTTCACTTTCCTAACGTGTCTTACTATATGCAAAATAAAGATACATTAGTAACATTCATTTGTGCAAAGTTTCGTTGAACGGCAGTTTGCCATTATTGAGATTTTGATAATTTTCTTTTTATCGATGAACGTAATTGGGAGGAGTGTGGTAAGCCCTTAAAAAGAGGTAGGTGAAAGAAGTTACTTCCATTCAAGATCAATAAAATATTTTAGCGTAATGTTGCTGTTGTTACATTTAATAAAGAGAGATAGATGAAATGAGTTACCTCCCTATATGATAAATAAAATGTTTTACAGTAACGCTGCTGTTGTAACATTAAGACGATAGATGAAAGGAGTTACCTCCCTTAAAGATCAGGAAAATGTTTTACAGTAATGTTGCTGTTGTTTGTACTACAAAGCAATATTTATTGCTTAGAGTGATCTTTTAATGTCAGCAAGGTCTCAATGACCCCAATTTCAGCCATTGTCATAGAAATGTCTATATTTAATAGCTGAAAAGATTTCAATGGAAGTCAAATTAATATTTATATTTATTACATAAAGAGAAATAGTAGTTGAAGATTTAAGCTAAAGTAGACCTAAAGCCAAAAAATACAGTGGAATGATACTGGTTACTTTAATATCTCTTTTTGTGTCGCCTGCAATAGCAGGTAGACATAGGAATGATTTTGTTTGGCGACATCGTCGTCGTATAAGGCGGCCGTGGTGTCATCCGGTAGTCCCCTAACTAACATGAAACTTAATGTTGCATATAACTTTGAAAGTACTTGTCATATTCGCTAATTCCTTGGAATATAGCATCTTCATGAACGACACCATCGGTGACAACAAGAATGGTAACTTCTGTTTCACTATTATTGTGTCGCCCTTTCAAAGAAAAGGCAATACAAAGGGATCGCTTTGTCCTTCCGCCTGTCCGTCCGTCTGTCATGAAAACTTAACGTTGGCTATAACTACCACATCTCAATATTTCTTTATCGAACTTTCAAATTATATTGCTTATGACAACACGCTTGATGATACCAACTCTTTAGGTCAAGGTCACATCATTATGATAGAGTTATGCCTCTTTTTGTTCTTGCATTTCTTGGATTTTGACATGAAAACTTAATGTTGCCTTTATCTTTGAAAGTACTTGTCCTATTCTCTTTATACTTGGAATATATAATCTTCATGAACAAAGTCATCGTTACCAACAAGAATGATTACTCCTGTTTCACTATTTTTTTAGTTATGCCTCTTTCAAGTGCAACTTTTACATGACACTTTATGTTGCCTGTAACGTTTAAAGTACTTGTGCTATTGACTTGATATTTAGAATATATCATCTGCAAGAACATAGCCATCAGTGACAACAATAATGAACTCCGGTTTCACCATTATTTTTAGTCATGCCCCTTTTAATTGCAATTTAGGAGACACATGTATTTCGTGGAACACCAAATTCTATTTTCATGATGCCAGCTCAAATTTATGATTTTTTATATTAAAAAGCTTCTTTATATTATGGAAATACACCAGCTTTTTATACGCCCGTTTGAAAAACGGGACGTATTATGGGAACACCTGCGGCGGGCGGGCGGCATCCACAGGCTTTCCGCTCTCTAAGTCAAAGAGTTTTCATCCGGTTTTTATCAAACTTGGTGAATATCTTGGTGGGCATAATATCTGGACCAAGTTCTATAACCAGCCAAATCCCCCCAGGCACTCCTGAATTATGGCCCTTGAATTGTCCAAAATTACTGTTTCCGCTCTCTAACTCAAAGAGTTTTCATCCGGTCTTTATCAAACTTGGTGAATATATTGGTGGGCATAATATCTGGACCAAGTTCTATAACCAGCCAAATCCCCCAGGCACTCCTGAATTATGGCCCTTGAATTGTCCAAAATTACTGTTTCCGCTCTCTAAGTCAAAGAGTTTTCATCCGGTCTTTATCAAACTTGGTGAATATGTTGGTGGGCATAATATCTCGACCAAGTTCTATAACCAGCCAAATCCCCCCAGGCACTCCTGAATTATGGCCCTTGAATTGTCCAAAATTACTGTTTCCGCTCTCTAAGTCAAAGAGTTTTCATCCGGTCTTTATCAAACTTGGCGAATATGTTGGTGGGCATAATATCTCGACCAAGTTCTATAACCTGCCAAATCCCCCCAGGCACTCCTGAATTATGGCCCTTGAATTGTCCGAAAACTGAAATTAGCGGTATCTGCTCTCCAAGTCGAATAATTTTCATCGGATCGTTACGCAACTTTGATGATCAGCATTTTGACGGGCGTATTTTGTGTCAGTTTGGCACTCTTGTTTATATTGTAGAAACATTTGTAATAGCAGAAGATATAAATGCTGGCTTGACATTTGGAATGAAAGCACTGGTTCGTGGTCATTTTAATTCTTTACTCCATATACATGGGTTTTATCATGTGTTTGACCAGTGAAGACCCAGATAAGCTGGCACAACCATGAAGTCAGATCTTGATTTTGAATTGCATACAGGTGTTTAGTGACCCAGTGACCTACTTCTTGTTCATATGTTTTGCAGTTTGTTTGGCATCCAGCAAATTGCCATTAATTGTGAATCTTGAGTTCCTAAGTTCCATGTGCTTTCCGCCCAGTTTGTTTGGCATCCAGCAAATTGCCGTCAATTGTGAATCTTGAGTTCATAAATTCCACCTGCTTTCCGCCCAGTTTGTTTGGCATCCAGCAAATTGCCATTAATTGTGAATCTTGAGTTCATAAATTCCACGTGCTTTCCGCCCAGTTTGTTTGGCATCCAGCAAATTGCCATTAATTGTGAATCTTGAGTTTATAAGTTCCACGTGCTTTCCGCCCAGTTTGTTTGGCATCCAGCAAATTGCCATTAATTGTGAATCTTGAGTTCCTAAGTTCCACGTGCTTTCCGCCCAGTTTTCAACAAACGTGCTGACTTGGTTTTTTTTTATTTTAAAGAAATTCAATAAACAAAAATAATAAATTGAACCATGGGTAACAGACGTAAAGCGTCTTGTCGTAGCTGATTATTCTTAAGTTTGATTTTCGCAAACTTTCTCTTCTTCACCCAGTTCATGTTATAATTGATATATGTATTGAGTATTGCGAGGGCCATATCCAGAGCTGCAAAATCACATAGGCAAAGATTTTACACAGTCAACGCACGGGTGAATATATGGTAAGATAGATATTCTTTATTCCTCCAAGAGAAGAGCAGTAAATAAATTAAACAAACAAAAAAATTAAACAAGTACAAATGTTACACATAATTTACAAAAGACGCGCAAACAAAACACACAGAAAAAAATACAGTTCAAACTTATAAATGGAAATGTATATGAAATTACAAAAAGACAACATTATATACAACAAAGTTGTTACAGCGTTACTAACGAAGTAAACTTCACTCATAACAGATCCTAAAATGTACTAAAATAGGTATTATATTGTAGTGCAATTAATATTAACCACAACTGAGACATTAAAGTACTCCACCCTGTACTATGAATAGGCACACGGCATGTACCCAGATAATGAGAATCGCGGATAATGATAGATTGTGAGTATAATGATAGATCGCCAGATCGGAGAAAACAGCATGGAGAGGTTAGTTATTGTATGAATTTCATGGTATTGTGATCTAGCTGTTACTAATCTTTTGCGATTGATAACAATCAAGTGATGTCCTACCCTTCCTCTGATACCCATACATTTGGAATCGGCCGTCAGGTAAAGTAAAAAAAAAACAGTAAAATGATCACGCAACATCCAAGATTTCTACAAAAAAACTACCTATTATGCCTATTAAAAATGTATTTAAACGTGTTTTTTTTTGTACACAACACTGCTGTTATTAAAGCCCAAACATCGTCAATCAATATGCCACCCCGCTTTAGCCAGTATTATGAGAATATTCTTTAACAAACATCTTTTTTCTGAGGCACCTGAAGCAAATTGGATAACAGGGATTCGCGATTCTCATTATCTGGGTACATACCGTGAGGCAGCTTTAATGCTGTTAAATAAAATGACTTTATTCTCACTTATATTTAGTGCTTATTACTATTAAGTGAGTACATGTTTCGATACCAACACGCACGATATTTAGGCAAGCCGTTTGATGCATGCATGTATACATAAATATTTCACAGGGGCTTTGCAGACGGACCCCGTTTTCTCCACAATATGTATACACTGTCCGACCCCGCTATGAAGTCGGAACTTTTTGAAAACTTGGTATTTGATACTAATTTCGGTGTGGATAGACTAGTAACGGTTCCAATCAATCAAAACAAAACAAAAACGATGTGTTTATCCACTGTAGACCCTAAAATAACGATGTATTGGGGGTGGGTGGGGGCGGATCGGCCAGTTTTATATAAAATTTTGAGGAAACGAGCTCCATCTCCAAAGCCCCTCTGATATATTTAAAGGAATTCGAGAAAATACTATGTTTAATTTACAGGACAAAGTCATGCATGATATTTAAACCGGCGTTGTCAGATAATTAAGTTACTGCTCGTTCAGTGGACAGATTTGACTAAAATAAAGATATAACTTACTGCCCAGCCCTAAGGGTGACCGGCCGTCATTTGCGTTTATCTTGCATATGTATCACGAAAATACTTGTCAACTAAAGTTCTGGTTTCATAACGGTCGCTACATCTGGAACGAATTTCGCCGAAGCGTAATCGTGAAGCTAACGGAATCGGGCGAATCGTGACGAAAACTTCAAACCGCGACGTTGAGATTAACAAATTAGATCTTGTATTTAAAAAAAAAAAACAAGAAAAAAATCAGAGGTTTGCACTTGTTTTAGTTATTCATATCTTAGAAGTAAGGGGGAGTGTTTAACCGTTTTTTTCCATATAACCCATGCATGAATTAATCGCAGTTGCGGATATGTTCGTATTTTATTGATAACGTCTGCTGACAGAATTAATTAAGAAAACCAGCGTTTACGTACAAATACACAACCAGTACTAAACAATTACTTTAAAAGGTGTGTGGCTTTGTAAAACAAACTGAGTGAATGTCCGGCGTGTCTAACTTCTTGCCTGCAAGCGTATGACGATTTCTTCATATGATGTGATAAGTTGGTAAGAAGGTGGGGACTATATATTAATGACAGACAGTTGGTGTCACATGGCTAACTAATTGTCCACCTGATTGTGAACGCAAGAACTTTTCGTCAGAGCAAAGTTTACCATCTTTCGGATATGTCAAATGATGCGCGGATGAAGTGTGTGCAAGGTTTTTTTGTTAAGTAAATAAATAAAATTTACATGTTTTAAGAAATCGGTCATTTGAAAAAATAAAACTACTGTGATATAATACTGTATTGGAATTATTCATGATTTTGTGACCCTTTGTAGTGTGAAGGGATTTTTTGGTGAAAGGAAATGACCCGCGAGACCCCTGGCTGGGTTGAACACATGAAGGGAGATACAATACCACGGATGTCGTCCAAATCCGATGACGGTTTCTGGAAAACCACGAATTCTGTGAGTAGAAATTTAATTATTTTACCCCTTGGGAAAATTTATGGTTTCCATTTAATTTGTGTTTTTAACGGGCTTAGATTCAGAGAAGCACGGACATTCGTGCAAAGATTTATCAGTCAAAACGAATCTATGTTACTGGTAGAAAGTAAATGTACGGAATAGATTGGTTTAAACAAAGGTTTGTTGATTTTTAGTTCGTTTTGAGTCTTTATTTGGATTTTTTCTTCAAAATGACTTTCTTTTTGTATTAAATTTGTATAAAACGTCCGTTTTGACGACTCAAAGCATAAATTTGATTATGCTAGTTGTTTGCTATGTTTGATGCTTCAGATTGTAGTCGTTTGGGAACCAGGCCTAAAGGTTATAAAGCTGAGATTGGAAACCAGTCTCAAATCTCAAGCATCTGATTGGCTGAAATGGCGACCAGTCGCCATTTCAGCAAATCAGATGCTTGAGATTTGAGATTGGTTTCCATGCTCAGCTTTATAACCTTGGGCACAAATGTCTACTTAGGTTTATAAAAAACATTCCCCCATACATCGGTTCTTGACAAAGCACTCCATGCTAAGGACGGTTTGTCAAATCTCGCATTAAATCCAATGCTGAGACTTCTCATCGCCTTTCGTAAACGCGTTCCTTATGTATCCATTTATATTAGATATCTTTGTTCCCGTCTTTCGCGTTGCCACATGGCAAAATTGTGACAAAATGAAAAAAGAAACATTGCAATTTTTCACGACCAGACGTAAATGTTTGCACGCTAACCATGCTAGCTGCATCTCGGTTTTCAAACGTGTGTTGACCCAGGATTTAACATGTTCAAATGAAACGGTGACAAGGAAAATGCGTTAACATGACACGGTCATTGTCGCTTTGAGATCTTTATGTAACTTGCTTGTTAAATACTGCAAAGCTAACTTGTAACTAGTAGTAAATTCGCTTTTTACCGGGAAGTAAACTCGTTAAGTTAGTGAATCAGTTGTGATTTATTTCTTTCCATTTCAGAACATTTAGTTCTGTCGTGTTAAAACAACATGTTAAACGAAACATGTTGAAATAAAATCTTTGTTTTTTTCCTATATAGCAGAAACCGAACCAAATATAGAGTTCAGAGAGTACTAAAACGATAACAGCGCCCAAACCCCATCATTAGCTCTATGTTAATGTAAAACTAGTAATATTCGCGGGGTATTAATTTTCGTTGATTTCGTTGGCAGATCGATCCACGAATTTAAGACCACCTCGAAATAATGAATTGAAATTAATACGTATAGTTTAAAAATAGAAATTCACGAATTTAGGAACCTACGAAAATTATGCCTACCGGAAACCACGGGGTATGAGTTTTCGTATATTTCCTTGGCAGCTCGATTCACGAATTCAAAACCACCTCGAAATAATGAATTGAAATTAAACGTAGTTTACAAAATTGAGATACACGAATCTAAGAACCCACGAAAATTAAGTCTAACGGAAAACCACTACATTGCGTGCCCACAAATATAAATGCATCCGCATGAATGCGAATATATCTCCAAAGAGCCAACATAAATCAGTTTCAATTCGTAATCGCAAAGGACCCTAGTGAGTTTGGTGTTTGAGTTCTAATGGTATTGTTAGTCCTCGAAATAATCAATAGTGGTGTCTGATGTATTGCTTTACGGACAGAAAGATCCGGGTTTAATCCTCTTTGGTAGCACGGTTTTTTAATTACTTTTCACATTCTAGGTAATGTTTTCACCCTTCCTCCTTGCAACAAGACTTTTGTTGTTTTTCGTCTCTCTGTTTCAGAGTGATATATTTGTTTTTTTTTCCTTTACATGAAAATATTTTCCATTATATAACCACGGTATGTATCCCAATAATCAGCGCTCGGATGACAACGTCAGGCTCGGATGATAAGAGCGGCTCGAGTTGCGGATGAGAGTGAAAAAATGTAAATGTATTTTTACTTTTATCTATTACTTACGCCGATTTAAATCACGTTAGTGATTGCAATTGTTATAGGACAACATAATTATATAAAACTGCAATGGTTTTTGCAGACAGTCCCTACATTGTGGTGAAAATCACCGAGAAAGGTGGAAAAGTCTCGCTTTGACATCTTTAGAAAAAGTAAGGTTCATATTCATTTTTATCTAACTGTGTTACCATGTTGTGATTGTTTATTAACAGAGGGACAGTAAAGGATCAAATAGTTATGTTTTCTTCACTCAACTACCTAAATACAGATGGAAACTTGTTTAATTTTGAGCGATTGATCGAATTTTTCACCTTCTTCGGTGATTTTCACCACAATGTAGGGACTGTCTGCAAAAACCATTGCAGTTTTATATAGCTTATGTTGGCCTATAACAATTGCATCACTAACGTGATTTAAATCAGTATTAGTAAAAGATAAAAGTAAAAATACTTACGCTTTTCTCACTCTCATCCGCAATTCTAGCCGCTCTTATCATCCGAGCCTGACGTTGTCATCCGAGTGCTGATTATTGGGATACATACCGTGATAACGCCGTTTGAAATTTATTAAAACAGATATTTCCTTCGATGGTTTACAAGGGAAATATTGTATTTGATGGGTACATGGTGTTGACTGCAAGAATATTTATCCGTCCGTCCGTCTGTGGATCTACACTGATCGCCCATTGGACAATAGCCATATCCCATAGAGTAAAGAGTTAAATAAATAACATGTTGAGATCGTCATTGTTAGGTAAACTATTTGTGTATTTTTGTTTTCTAGTACTTTAACATTATTATTTTCTTCAACTAGTTCGTCATCTGCTATAATCCATCATATGCTGATAATTTTAACAGTTGTGCGTGTACAATATCTGTTTATTTCTAACTTAAGTTATGTAACTTGAAAATAGCTTTTTGTCATGAAAAAGATGAAACGTTATATTTGAATTTCAAGTGTGGACATATGAACTTAAAGCGAGAAAAGAAACCTTTATACTAAAAAACCGACCCTCGAACTCTGCCATGCTTTTTATGCTTAACAATGAAATAGCAAAAAATATCACAACCATTTTTTTAATTACAGACCTTTACAATTTATGTAAAATCACCAATTTCCGAAAAATATAGATTCTAAATTCTTGTGTTTACTATGAAAACGTGGAAACACTCTAACGATTGGGACCGGTTGATAGAAGTCATGTGGAATTTTATCTTTATTTTCAAATTAGTAAAGATGAGTATCGGGCGGAAAACGGGGACTGTTTAAAAGCAATCTGGTTGTTTTATTTCGGAGAGTGATCGGTTACTGATATATAGATTATATTTATATCGTATAATAAACTTTAAAGCCTTTGTGATGAGCCCTTTCTAGGCTATATATTTTTAAGAACGCTTGTACAGTCGCAACCTCTCGGCCGATCTGAGGGATTCCGAAATCAAAACCTCGGGTGATGGCCGGAAAGTGTTCGGTTGAAACTTTTTTTATCATTTCGTATTGACGGAATAAAGTCCTTCTGTGTTTATATATGTTTTTGATTGAAAACTGATTTCGAAATTAATATTCTTTCTTGATATATTTCGATAGTTTTTATTAACACCGCCTGATAGTGAACTTGATTTTGTGCCCATGCAGAAAAATGGTAAAATTTGTATATGTATCTTTCCGCTACGGTTATAATTATGTATCTATCCGCTAAGGCTTTCTATTCTGGACAAATGTCTCGTCGAGACTTGCTTGATTGAGCGAAAAGTTGCTTATTGCAAACGAGGAAGATTTTGGCCAGAAAGTTGGAAATTATCATGTACATTGTACCCAAAGAAAGCATCAAACAAGCACCCATTCTAACAATCTTGCATCCCATCCCGAAAGTACCAAAACGATACCCGACGAAAAACGTAACATAACTATAGTTACGGGCGCTGCAATTATTTTAAGCCCTGTCAACAACGGTGACCAAATGGTTTCTTCAACGGTAAGGGCTTTTGCGGCAGTTTTTCCAGGTTTTAGCAATTGTGAAACTGACCGGCACTGCGGCACAATTGAATACTGGCTCTTTATAAATTTGAATTTATCAGTAGGTAGATGAGGTTTATTATACCTTGGAAAATGCATTTTAAATTATTCCATGAAAAATGCATGTTAAATTATTGCATGGAAAATACATGTTTAATTAGTCCATGGAAACTGCATGTTAAATTATTCCAAGGAAAATGCATGTTAAATCATTCCATGGAAAATGCATATCGAGTATTAAGTGTGCATAAACACATGGTCGTTAAAGACGGTGGGAAAAAGGACTGTCCATCACCCCCGTGGGCTACTGACAAGGATCTAAATTTAGTGGCTGTAAAATGCATGGCGGATAACTTTAATAGCCATAAGCGAAAACATGACCGCCTACTATGAACCTGATTTCACCGATTGAAACTGTGAAAATACGAAATTTTCTAGAGGAAAACAACAAACATTGTCAACCAGTTTTAGTTTTATGATCTTGTGCCCAGATGTGATTAAGAAGCGATAGAGCAAAGGTCCGTGAATAGATTGGATTTCTGATGCAGACATACAGAGTTCCAACGGGAATGATATCACCAAACGATGTGTTTCATTTCTTTGCCCAAGATCATTAACCTAAATCTGAAAACCAGTCTCAGATCTTAAGCATCTGATTGGCTGAAATGAGATGCTTGAAATTTGAAACTGGTCTACAATCTTAGTTTTATGATATTGCACCATTGTATCCCACATTCAGCCTGTGGGGCATATAAAATAAAACAAACCGGAAAAATAAACAAAGTTAACAAATGTGCAGTTGGTATAAACCACAAGCAATAATAACTTACTAAGACAACAGTTTAGTATGACTCAAGGGGACGATGATGTGTGTGATATATAGCGGTCATTAGATCCGGAGTTTGTCCACCCTGTGTTCTGTCACAATTAATATTCCGCCTTGTTAAAGCGCTCCGAGCTATTACTTACATCAAAAGTAAGGTATGCACCTCATTGTTTATAATGTGCACGTTAAGTGTTGTAAATATATAAAGTAAGAAACAACGCGTGTTTGCGTTTAAAACAAACTGGTGATGACAGACTGTATTTTTTAAATTTTGAATTGGACTTTGGCATTGAATTAACATCGGCGTACATTTATAACTAACCATTGGTGTTTAGTTGAACTCAGACTATACAGAACTCATATACCGACCAGAGTTGGATGCAAGACTTCCATAAAAGGGGTCGTTTTGGTGCAGTTTTATGAAAGTTACATGTACATGATAATTTCCAACATATTTTTCCAAAATACCCATCATAATATTCAATTTTGCTGCCCCAAAGGGGGGTAAGAAATACCACTAAACCCCCTCTAGGGCCGTCCCTGCCGACACATATATGAGACAAGACCCCGTGATTCATGGTCAACCAGTTCTTTCTCAAAATTTAAATGTCTAGAACACTTGACAGCTTTCATAAAATTAAAATATCTGTCAGTTCTACAGTTAATATGGAGATAAATTATTTCATGTTCGAGGTTTTTATTTTAAAAAATGAAAAGAAGAGGGTACATCAAAAACAGAATATTATGTAGAATTAATTAACTTCGGTGGGACGAAAGTTTGCGGAAAAGCCACACGACATTTTTTTTTTAAATTTGCAGTTATATCAGTGATTCATGTGAGAAAGGCTGTTACATTGTTGAATTTCGCTAGGCTTTTATTTCGCGCATTTTCCCTAGCGCAAAATGATACTACAATATATGAATTATCACCCTGCTGTGCAGCGATCAAATAAAAGGCTCAAAATTAGGTCTATATGTTTGCTGTCTGACATTTATTCCTGTGCGAGATCTTCTCTCAATTCTGTTGCGAACAGGTCCCACACGCTTATTCATACTTCCATAACCAGACTGAAAGGGGTCCGTAGTAAATGAAACCATTAAAACACAACAACAAAACCAACATTTATGTTATTTAACATTGCATTCGATTAAAGATTAATGCGTGTTGATTTTTTTTCACTCTGAACGCTTACACTTTTTTTTTTAATTTGCCGTTCATTGTTAGCCAAAGGCCATTTGCTAATAAAAAAAGTTTGTTGTTGTTGTTTACTGTTGTTGTTGTCAATAAAGACAAGACAGATTCATGTAATTAGCACATCATTCTCTCCGATCCAGTGATATTTGTCATGAAACATGCTTAAATTACGTAACGAGTCAATGTAAATTGATTTTTGAAGATATAACTGTCAATCACCTTGTTACAATGTTACCGTAAAACTTTGTAAAAAAATGTTATTTTTTTAAGGAGGCTAGGGCCCTAAGGAGCATGTTTCAGCTAGAAGTAATAGATTCTCGTAGAATTTTATAGCACAACTAGGGTTGGGTGGGTTTGGAGAGAAATAATAATAATAATAATAATAATAATAATAATAATAATAATAATAATCAGAATGGAATAGTTCGATGTCTCAGTTGGGGTTAATATTAATTGTGCCATTATATAATGCCTAAAAATGAATGTAAAAGAACAAATTTCTTCGAAAATTTGGAGAAATAGGTAAATACTCGTATTAGGACTTTTTGTGAAAGATATGAAGAGGGAACTTTGAAAGCCATCGAACACGACAAATATGAAAATAGTGCAGGCTCGCTTTGATTGAGCCTGTTCATGGACAGTAATGGAAATGCATATTACTGTCCATGCCGCCTAGCCCCGGGTTGAGCGCAACTCAATATTTACACCAATAAACAGTACAATTTTGACCATCTCAAACGATGGTGTTCATATGGCGGTGGACATGGAACCTTCAATGCGGTATTTTCAGATTAATACCATTCCATGTTCAGCGGCGTACGGCCTCCAGATAAAAGAATGCGTTTGCTCTAAACGAGAAAACATTTGGGCGGAACTAAACAGAATAGAATGTGAGTGAATTTTACCGCGTTAGTAATTCTATAACAACTTCAGCTTCTGAAATTAACTTTTTAATAACATTACATCAGATTTACATTGTTTACATGTCTAATACATATTAAACTATACATTTTGCTTTTTGAAAACACTTGTATTCGTCCTGAAATGTAACCATGCAAGTTTAAAGTAGACTTTTTAATAAATGCACTTTACAAATATCTTCACCGAAGGCCACCGCAGTGAATATTTTTGTATCAATGAAAAAGTACCTTGTTAAAAAAATGATATGCGACTGACAGCTGTTATGACACGCTTCATATTGCATAATATTTACTGTACTGTCAAAGTAATATATCACTTTCCAACTAACAGGATTGCATGTTTACGTGTTTACATCGTTTTTACTCTCTTTATCAGATGTTGGGACTTTTTTTGACTAAGTGTGATGCATTTCTCTACTCTTTTTTATCTATTAATTGTCAAGTCAGCTGATAAACAGTTTTCCATACAGATACCCATGTCTTGTAATTATGATTATGTTAATCAGAGTTTTCCGCGCAATCTGTACTGGTATTGACCTTCCAGCTCAATCGGTATCGTAATCACGGCTGATGATTATAAAACTGAAATTGGAGACTGATAAAACATCTCAAGCATCTGATTGGCTAAAATGGAGATAAGTATTCCATTTCAGCCAATAAGATGCTAAAGGTTCGAGACTGGTTTTTATTCTCAGTGTTATAGTCTTTAGGCCGGATTAACATGGCTAGGCGCTGTGTCCGTACGGTATGGGCTCGATTCCCAGAATGGGCGATATCTCTTGATTTAGGCTTGCTCACCATGAAAACAGAACAGCGAGGTAGATGACCTTAAGATTTATTTGCTTGTGCTGGAGGTAGGGGTGGGAATAAAAATATTGTTCACATGTGTGAAGTTAAGATGGTAAATTTCAACATCAGGCCCGAAGGAACTACGTTGGGGCGTTTCGTTAGCGCTCTTTCCGATCGTTACCGCCCAACGATTGCGCTCTTTCCCGTCGCGACCGCCCAACGATTGCGCTCTTTCCAATCGTTACCGCCCAACGTTAGTGCTCTTTCCAATCGTTACCGCCCAACGTTAGCGCTCTTTCCAATCATTATCGCCCAACGTTAGCGCTGTTTCTAATCGTGACCGCCCAACGTTAGCGCTTTTCCCTAATTGCTGCCTAAAGTTTCCTGAAGGCCGGATTTTCCCCTATCCCAACTAAGCATTCTTGACGAATATTTTTTCTTGCATACCGTTTATCTATATTTACCTTTTGATATTTTTCCGTATTTCTCATTTCTAATTTTGCACATACGTCAAAGCGTTCTTCTAATACGGGTTGTAAGATGAATTGCTCTATGTCATTCACTTTTCATATTTCAAACAAGTGCACATATTTAATGATTATGGTGGAAATGAAGAAAACAACAATGTGACATGGTAATGATATTGATGCTGGCACGATGCTTATTAATTACTTACATGCATTCTGTGCATACGCTATAAATACTATCAACATTTATTATGGTATAATAATTTCACTTGATGAAAAATTAGTTGTATTGCGTTAGCTACAGAATAAGGATACAGGTTTAGAAGAGTCTGTTTGTCCTGTATGTTTGTATGTCTTTAAAAATAATTTATCATTTTTAAGTAAGTCAACCCGGTCAAAATCTGTATTGGACTTGAGAAATACATGAGAATCAGTTGGAAAAGGGAGGTAATGTGTCAAAAAAGTAGTTCGGCAAAACAATGAAAATTAAAAAAGATGTTCCACAGTTCCGAAACCGTGTAACTACCAACTTCATTTCGCTAAGGAAAACATAAAATAAATTAATATCACGATCGTATCCATGACTGTGTGAATGAATTTGGTACATTATATATGTATATTTAAATACATCTTACCTCCTGGCGGAGTAATCCATTATATGTCAGTGCTAATGGTTCTCATCAAAGCAAAGAGGCTGAGGTTTAATTATAAGGGAGACAGGGCTATTACCTAACAATTAATAAAAAGTGTATAATTTTGTGTTCAAAAATACGAAAATGCATTAAATGAAGGAAATCTGTCATGAAGTCACTTAGACTAAGTCTTGGTAAATTTTAAAAATCGTTTCGCTGAAACGTTGCGCAATTAATTACATAATTGTATACATAACGCATTGTATACATATTTCTGCAGTCTTATTTGTTTCTGTCTAAACATATATAGCGCTGACTGAACATTGGTTCGGAAGATTTTATTGTGTTTTATTTCATGTTGGATTGTAGGGCGCTTTCTACAGTGTTTGTGTTTTGAAATCGCGATGAAAGCCATTATGTTAACGAACCAGATCTTTTTCCTTTTGTGTAACCCATGACTTTCATAAAACCCCAAAACCAATTAAACTTTTAATTTCTGATCACTCGGGTCATTAATACACCACACTGGTATATTTTGTGCATGTTTAGGAATTGTAAATTGAAACGTTGATTTTTTTGTAAATATATACGGGCTAACACTTGGGTTTTACGTTTCCACAACTTCACCTTATTTAACAGGCATCAGTTTTGTTTTGATGATAGTGTTCCTAAATAGTTGTTAAGTTAAGGGCAAATGTTGTAAAATGACGTACTTGTACTTCAATAAAGTGTTCATTTTTTGTAAACTAACAATGGTTTCCGGTTATTGCTTCGAAAATGGACTCCCGATATAAATAAAATTATTCCCTGCCTTTTTGCAAACCAAAAAAAACCCCTATCATATTAGATTAATTCTCGTTTCTATGATCTCTAACTTAGTCAAGTCGAGTCGGCTAATTTTACTGACAGTTTGCGCTCAATCGCTCAGAATAAAATATGTTAAGGACCTTTAAAAAAATTAAAACAATTTTTTGTGTCACGTGCTTATGTAAATACTGTGAATGCACTCAAATTGGTCGGACTAAAATAAAATTTCATGAGTTTCATGAGTAGACAGAATTTTCGTAGGTACTTAAGTTCGTGGCTCTCTACGTTCAAGTTCAATTCATTGCCTTATTTCGAGGTGGCTTTAAATTCGTGGATCGATATAAAAAAGAAACATACGAAAATTAATTAGGAGTGTTGATTTAGCACTTTATTTCATACATTATATGAGTTTTATTGCTTGTGCGACCAATGTAGCTAAAGACCAGCTACCTCGCGAATATTAATGATTTTAAAGTAGTTGATTTCTGTTTTTTTTTAAGATGCCACATCGTTACCATGGTGGCAAAAGTAGGGGAAGCTACTCTGAGGGATAGATTAGAAATGTTGACTCTATATATTATATGATTTTATTGCATGTGCGACTAGTGTAGATTCAGACCAGCTACATCGCGAATTCTTATGATTATACAGTTTTTGTATTTTGTTTTCAAGATGCCACGCCGTTACCATGGTGGTGAGAGTGGGGGAGGCTATTCGGAGGGCTGGACCCACAGGAACTACGACTACCGGGACTCATCCGGCACGCTAAACAACGGAAGTCGTAGCGACTCTTTGAAATCCTCAAAATCTGCACGTGCCAAATCCGCGCGAAACTGCGGACTTATCCTGTTGCTTGTGCTGGGCGCTCTTTTGCTGGCGATCGGCATTGGATTGCTAGTGTATTATCTATTATTAGCGTGTAAGTATTACAATAGTTTAATTTCGTTATTCTCTTAACTTACACCTTTATTTTCAGAGAAATAGATGGGTATCCGGATAAGACCATTAAATCCGAAAAGTTGTCATCAGCTATTGATCCCAAATGGTTCGATCATGAAGTAGGTCGTACAATATCGTAAGGAGCCAGCTAAATTTTGAAGTCATACAATTTGAGTTTCTCAATCGAGGTGTCGTTTTTTACCATGAAATAACTCGTGAAATACTGGTTAGCGGATCTTCAACCAGTTTCTTGTATTTTGCTTTTGTGTTATTATGTATTAAAATGTAATATAAGTAATATTTTACTTAAATGTATGCCATATTAATGATTTTCATTTCTTTTTTGCAGCACCGGGCTTCGCCAGATATCGTAAGTTTCAAAATACTCAATCTAATTTTGAATATTTAATTGCAAACGAAAATAATTAATAAAATTACTCGTCTGTCACACGTGTTCATGCCAAATAACTGAAGTATCATTTTATTTCGCGGGGTATCAAATTTTGCACAGAAGATTTAATTGACATTTTTGCGAGGATATAAATTCGCGCAGTTGTATTTTCTCATAAACTTTTAAATTTTTCTCTGAAATCAGATATTCAGAGTTTTTGATTTCGCTAGGGTTTATTGTCACACACTTTCACCAGCGCGAATTACGCGAAATTTTTAACTCGCGAAATATTATAGTACAACAGTAATGAACGTGTTGTAGGGAAAAGTACCTACAAAAGAAGCCTTCAACTTTCAAAAGTGCAGGAAGAAACACTTACTACAATAAAAGTGACATATATTACAATGCACCATATCTAATCAGTTTTTACGATATATGTTATCATTAAAATAAATGTGAACACGATGTAGGTAATGCAATAAAACTTAGAGTTCATTTCGTTATATCTTACAGAAGCGGCAACAAGTGAAATAAAAGACAAATCACAAATGCAATGACATGCTTAAAATAACCACGATGTCCTTCAATATCAGGCTCCAAGGTTATAAAACTGAGCATGGAAACCAGTCTCAAATCTCAAGCATCTGATTGGCTGAAATTGCGACAAGTCGCCATTTCAGCCAATCAGATGCTTGAGATTTGAGACTGGTTTCCAATCTCAGCTTTATAACCTTGGGCACTGATGTCAATGTATAACTACACTGAGTATAGAAACCAAGATCAAATTCCAAGGTTCTTATTGGTCAGTTCTGAGTTTGTGCGCGATTTCAACCAATCAGATTGCTGATATTTGATGCTGGGTTAACATGCTCAGTTTTAATACCTTAAAGCCTGATAATTACCATTGGAAATTCAAACCCCGGTTAGTTTCACCTGCGGATAAATGTCAAACAACTGTCCAGCTGCTATTTATGGGTGTAACTTAAAAGCAGAAGGCAATCAGAAAAGAAAAATACCCTGTTTCTAAAATATTTTTTCTTGTTTTTAGAAACAACGACAGCGGACAGTGAAATGAAGCTTCAGAATGTGCCATATCATAAAAACATGGCCGACAAATCGTCTGCTGAATTCGCCAGTGTTGCAAATCCGTTTTGCGCCGAGGTAAGAAATCGCTACTTAACAAAAGTACCCGTTTTGCGCCTAGGGAAGAAAATGGAAGTATCCGTTTTGCGCCGAGGTTAGAAAATGGAAGTATCCGTTTTATGCCGAGCTAAGAGAACGGAAGTATCCGTTTTGCGCCTAGGGAAGAAAAAGGAAGTATCCGTTTTTCGCCGAGGTAAGAAAATGGAAGTATCCGTTTTGCGCCTAGATAAAAAATCGCTACTAAACTGTAGTATTCAATTTTTGAGAAGGTCCATTAGTATAAGCAAGCTTAAAAGGGTTTTTACGATCGTTAATTTGGTTGTCGTTATTTGATTTGATTTAACTTGGAATTTATATTGCAATGAAGAGCTTAGGCTAAACAAGGTCTTTTTTAATTTTTTTTTTACAGATTGACAGATACTTTCAGAGTAGTTCATATAAAGAGGTGTATCTCGGCTGTCGAGTGAATGATCTTGTGTAAGTATGAATAGTATTGAATAAAAACTGGTAATAAATTTTACATGTATGCATATGTTGTATTTAAAAACAAGTAAGTCGCGCCAGTGAGATAACGAATTTAAGTTATTTATATTTTGTTAGAAAGAGGACCAATTCAGGCAACACTGGAATAAAATCGAGGAGTATTCTACTGAGCAATTTCTCAATTTAACAAAATTTCTAACAGGCTTTTGATAAACATAATTTTTAAATATTTATATTTAAGGTTAATCGCTTCATGGACGAGTACTAAGGATAAGTACTAAATTTTAGTAAGGAGAAATGAATGCCTGAAAACTACTTGAATCTGTAGACCGAGTACTCATTTTTATGCATATACACGTACTCGATAAATTTAACGTTCATGTTTTGTATTTTTTATTATAATATTTGAAAATAAATAAACCATCACAGTGTGTTATTCTTAGTTGATGAAACACTGATTAAATTTTATATTGCTAATAAAAATATGTACTTCAAAACCCCTAAGAAGAACGAATGGATTGGCTCCAATTGATAGAAAGACGAGTTAATTACATTCATTCAGCAGGTAAAGGGTTAATTATGATTGTTTATATTCTACTTCAGACCCACAATGGAGCCAATAGTTTGCGAGTGCGCAGGTATCTGGAACAAAACCGGTCTCCAGGAATACATTGAGTACGTGAACAATTTCTCTGTTGTTTTTTTGTTGAATTGATTAAACATTTCCAATTTTCTAAAAAAAAAATGAGTAGCCTAATCCAACACCAAACACGATTTAAAAATTTAATTAGGTGTCTCTACGTTTCTGTTTACGTCTTCATAATAGACCTTTCTAAAGAAGTTCAAAGTAGTTCTGATTTCCATTCAACGGTACGGTACAGGTTCGAATTCCAGTAAGGCAATATCATTTTTATAATAAGAAATCAATTTCTGATATCAAGGACAATGATGTTGTTATATTGATTTTATTGTTGTTGTTAAAACAATGGAATATATAGTGTGCGATTGCGCAGGTATCTGAAACTAAACTTATCTCAAGTATGTTTTTTTAATTTAATCAATATTTCAAATAATTTTAATGTAGTTCTCATTTCTTTGAACAGTACGGTTTCGAATTCAATTACAGACAACAATATTTTTTTTATGTTAAGAAATCAGTTTTTGATATCAAGAAAAATGTTGTTTTTTGTGGTTGTGGTTTAAACATGCTAAATAATTATGTATAAAGCGCTTAGCAGGTTTAATGTTTTAAAAGCTTTCTTGTGAAAAAAGCGCAATTGATCAACAGCGATCGTGAAGGCGAAAGACTGTTTACCTGTGATCACGGTGTCACGAAGTTTGATGGCTCTGTAAAACCACCTAACTCACAACCTCTAGAACGAAACAATGCTTTTCGGCGTCATTTAGTTGTAACCCAGCAATAGTGTTTATTACACTTGAAGACTATTGCGGTAGTTTCAAATTTCACAGTCTTCGGAATTTTACGCGTGCACCGCTAGTTTATAGTCTTTAAAGGCTTGTTTTGGTATCAAAATTTGAAATAAATCATATGAAAAGGGAAATCCTTATTTTGTTAAATAATACTTGTAAATACGACCGAGTTTGCCAAATGCGCCCGTGTTATAAGATGTACTAGTGGAGGGCAGCATTTGGATATTAATAGTGTCTGCAATGCCAGAAATGATACCCTGTTTGGCCCATTATGCATATGTCAGCTCAAAAAGTGAGTTTGTTTAAGTAGTAGAGATGTTTTACTATTATTCATAACCATGTTTTGGAGAAATTTGATGCTTTTCAATTTTTATTTGCAAGAAATGAATTCTTAGGTTTAGCCGCTTTGACCGCAAATGCGAACCAGAATAGGTGGTGTTGGAAAATTCATCATATTGAGTTCATTTTTGCCAACAGAAAGCATAAACTTAAAACTTGATAGATATATTGTAAACATCATATTATTGAATTAAAAGCAGATAATATAAGATATTAAAAAACACAAGTTTTCATATATATATGCAAACGGTGCTCACGTTAAATTTATAACGTTGTGAAACTGGAAACTACCGCAGGCGTCTTTAAGAACACTCGAATAACAGAACATAACTATTTAGACCCCGGAGATGACCCTTTTGACTCTTGAAATCTGCTAAAAGCCTCATTTGACCCCTAGGATTTTAGCTGCAGGGTCATTTTTTCCTTAAATAGGGTATTTTTGCTAATAATTGGCAGAATCCCCTTAAAAATAGTCAAAATGACCCTTGCGATTCATCAGTTAGTGGAACCCCTGACGTCTACTACCGGGTATTGTGTACACTATCGATGGATAATATACATACGTATCAATTATTAGATTTGCATTTACTACATTAGATAAATAATATGTAAGTATTATTGTATTGGAATGGAAAATAAACGGGGTCACCCGGATAGGGATCTTAAAAAAAAGAAAAAAGAAAAAGAAAAATGAAAAAAATGCTGTTTAACTGACAAGTACAAACGAGAGCGTGACAATTTTAGAAGAAAAAAATAGAAAAGGAAGTGATAGGTCAAAAGTTACATATAAAAATTTGGGAAAAAATCAACCTTGAACATTTTTAATCTAGAAAAAAGACATTTTGTTAATAAAATATGACAACACTTGCAGATAATATTATGATGTCAAACATTGTTGACATTAATGGCAAAACGAGTGGAATATTTAGTAAACATCATTAGTTTTATTGCTGTTAGCTTCATATGACGAATATAGGGTTCCAAAAGTTGCTTTTATTGGTTAAGCAACAACAAAACAAGCAACAAAAAACAACAACAAAAACATAAGAGATATCACGCAAAATAAAAAATAAAAGCTTAAAAATTGTTTGTTTCGTGCATTAATAATATGTACTTGAATACTAAATCAAAACACGTCAATTCTTGAAATATACTAAGTTATGATCAGTTTATTTCGCTAAAATTTATTTTTTTTACATCTGAGCTATACCCATGCTTAATTTTATTCGTACATTATCGAGTATATTGTTGATAATTCATAATTAATTTACGTTAATTAATTGAAGATTATTGCCTGCACGAAACTATCAACTAATTGCACATGCGCGAAAATTCTTTCTCGCGAAATTAGATTATACCCTAACATATAATTTATATTTGACAGACACGGAGCAGTCCGGGTGAAATTTAACTTGACATTCAAAGGAGACCGAACTGACCTGACCGGACAAGACATTCTTGGCATCATAGAAGCACATACCAAGAAGACACAAGGAGTGGACTACCTCGCCATGTTCCTAAAAGACTTTCTTGTCGATGTCAAGGCCAATGGAGGCATTCGCCCATCAACCAGTAGACCAATCAATCCTGAAGGTATAAAGTCTATATATAGAAATTATGGATATATTTTAATGTTTTTTTTTGTCAGGGGTGGTTCCAGAGTGAGAGGGGGTCAGTGGACTTGCCCGAACCCTCTTTTGGTGCGGTTATATTAACTTTAACGTTGGATATTATCATTGAACAACCCTAAGACAAATTTTCTTTAAAAACCTGCAGATTTTCCGACAAAATAATGTGTCTTATTTTTCTAGAAAATATGTCATGTCAGCATAGACGCATCAGTCCAAAAGGACAAAGGACTGCCCGTGACATGTCTTTCGCGACTGCCCGTGACATGCCTTTCACGATCCCCTGTGACATGCGTTTCACGATCCCCTGTGACATGCCTTTCACGATCCCCTGTGACATGCCTTTCACGATCCCCTGTGACATGCCTTTCACGATCCCCTGTGACATGCATTTCACGACCTCCCGTGACATGTTTTTCACGACCGCCCGTGACATGTCTTTCAAGAAAGAGGATGCTATGGTTTTCATCGGTGATGTATATTTTATTGCATTCTTTTTGCTTCATGTATTAACTAGTATATTATTCTTGTTCTGTTTCAGTTGGAGTGTTGGCCAACCTGACGATATGGGTGTACAACCTGTCATACTCGAGTATTCTTAGGGACAAGAAGTCCATGCAATTCCTAGATCTGGCAAATCCGTTCTGTGATGACGTAAGAACTTACAATATTCTTAACACTTAAATCAATTATACGGGTGTTATCTCTTTTGCGAACAGTGTAGATCCAGATCAGCCGGCAAATCCGTGCCGTTGGACCAGGATGTACACTGTTCTCTTCTTGGTCGGAAATCACCTACTAAATCGAAAAGATTGCAAATCGTTTTCAGACGGCGTGTATGTGCCAGCTGATCTGGATCTACACTTTCCCGTATGGATTCTAAGGATAAACATGATAAAAGCCATATCTCATGCAGGAAAGGGGTTAATGTTATATGTCTACACAACATGTAATTATATAATATAATTATGTTAACATTCATTAAATTGCAAAATTAATATGTCTCTTTATATTTATGCAGTTTTTATTCCGCATTTGATAATTACGAAAGTGTGTTGTTTTTTAACGATTACTTTTCGTGTTTAAACGTTTGAAAATCTTTTAATTATAATCTTTTCGTTTCAGATTAGTAGAATTATGGAGTCGAGCGTTTTAAGTCATCGATATCACAGCTGTGAAGTTTTTGCCTTTGCGTAAGTACTATATTTTTTGCTGATATGCTGTCATTTGTAAAAGTAACCACTGTTAATAACTTATCCTAAAGGTGTGACGGCTTTGCTATGGTATTGTAGGGAGTGGGGGTGTTGATATTGTCTACGACGTACTTTATAGTTATACATTATAATTAAATAGAGTAGGTATATCTCTTTCGGCTGGACAGGCATCATTCTCTGCAAACAATACATCCAAGATTTAATTTTATCTGTGAAATGTTGTTTACTGTTACAGTAATAACTCCAATATGTTATCTCGAATAGGGTAAGTTTAAACAAAAAATGGGAAACAACCACTAATAGAGAAATTAGAAATTAAAACGTAGTTGTTTCCCTTTAATTGTAAATAATCCGATATTTGTTATGATCGTTAATGCGTTTAATTCAAGTTTACAGCAGATCCTGTGTATACAGTTATTTCTTTCTTTTACCATAATATTTAGATCAAATCCAGACGTTGGCATAGTGCATTTAAGTTTTACCGGCGACGATACGGCGGCCTTGCAGCGTCTTATTGCAAGGATTATAATGGAGGGTGCAAACACAGTAATTGTGGACGGTAAGCCGAGGAAAATACTTGGCCGGCTGTTGATAACACCGGCGGAAGGAGATGGTAATATTCAGATTGTTACCATCCCTGTTAATCCTGGCGCAACAATCATGCCGACGCCGACACAAACATTTGCTCCAGGTACGAGCTTCATTTTTTAAAGCTTGTGTTGTCTTGTTGATTTTGTATTCGAATAACTGACATCCTTTAAAAGTGTGTTACATTTTTAAGTCAAATAATTTTAAGGAAAAAGCCGCGTTATAGCGATGATTTTAAACTTAAAAACTTGAATAGTTTCAATATAAATCATTTATTACTGGAAACGATAAAACCTTTACTCCAGTTACCTAAACTTTTTTCGCATGGGCGAACAGTGTAGATCCAGATCATCTTGCAAACATGTGCCATCTGATCAGGATCGTCATTGTTCGCTTTTTATTCATTTGGTTATTTGTGACAATAAAGTGAACAGTGTAGATCCTGATCAGACGTCTTTTGCTGGCTGATTTTATCTACACTTAACACATAAACACGATAAAACTCTTATGTATGTGAATACGGAGAAAAGGGTTAAATGTGTTATTCTGTAAGTCTTTCTGTTTACATGTTCCAGTTTAATAAAATATAATGTACAAAATCAGGTATTGTCTTATTTTACAGACTCTAACCCTTACATAGATATGTATCTATACATATACAACTTGACGTACCAGCCAGCTCTCAAGGACCGCAACTCTGTTCTATTCAAAGACTTTTCTCAAAGGTTCTGCAAAGATGTAAGTGATATTATTAAATAAAATTACATAATATTTCGAATGTTTAATATATTTAACTGTAAAGCTGAAATAAAGCTCTTTTGCCTTTATAGCATATAAACGGGTTTTATTGCCTGTGCGAAGAGTGTGGATTTAGAACAGCCGGCATATATATTCCGTCTGATCTGGATCTACACTGTTTTTTCTTGGTCATAACCAACCTAATGAATCAAAAGGCGGACAGGGTAGATACTGGTTAGACGGCATGGATAACACCCCATAGATATCCCATGGAATAATTTCGAAATAAAAGAAAGAAAGCTTAGGCAAAACGACTTTAGAATTACTTCCTTTGATCTATAAGTAATGTCACATGATAGATATTTCAGTTGGAGAGACCTTGGCTTCCTAACCTATATCAATCAGTTATGACACATATTTAATATTTCAGTTGGGGAGATATAGAATTACTTCAATTTAACTATCAGTAATGTCACATATTTAATATTTCAGTCTGAGAGATTAATATTTACTTCCCTTTATCAGTAATGACACATATTTAATATTTCAGTTGGAGAAACGTAAAATTAATTCCCTTTATCAGTTATGTCACTTATTTAATATTTCAGTTGGAGAGACTTATAACCCAAAGTTCCTGGAGAAATTACTTCCACGACTGTGATATCATTGGCTTCTAGTAAGAATTTCATTTTTCGTAACAACAAAATGTAATTTTAAACGGTTACCCAACTTTCAACATGTTCGTACTTTTCATGCACACAGTTAAATATAGACATTTCATTTTGTTAGTATTCATTTATAATGAATGCGAACTGCATAAAAAGTTGTTTTAAGTTTTCTAACCACGTTTTTTGCCGATTTGTATATTTTTATGTACTTAGTGTTCGTGTTTATACTGAGAAAAATAATAAATGAATAATTTTAGAAACATGAGCTTACCAGTTTAAACTTTTAATGGCAAGCTTCATCTGAAACTGGGATTAAATGTAGTAAGTTTGTGTTTATACTGAACAAAAATGAATACAAACTTGGAAACTTGACTTTGGAACCTTTAGTGGCAAACTACATTTGAAACTGGGATAAGCTGAATGTGATATATTGCTTTCCAGCCCACCTGGTCAAGGAAAACGGTTTACCTCTTTGAGGGCACTGTTAAAGGTCGGAGATCCATTTATCTACAATCCAGACTCATTGAAACAAATCATCATGACATATGCCCCGGAGTTCGAGTTCATTAACGACCCGTATGGACCCCTAAAGACCTATCTGGTCGGCGATCTTCTGGTTATACTTGCCGACGGAAGCTTTATTTTACGGTACACGCCATACACGACGGCGACGTCGCTTTTACCGTCAACGGACACTATCACGGCGCCTATGACGTTTGCAACAGTATTTACGTCATATAGTTTTATACCTCCAAAGTCCACACCTGGAATGACGTGGCCACAGTCCAGCATTCTTACAGTCATAGTGTATAGTAAGTATACAGTATTTTACTATTATAAACTAGTGATGTTAGCCACGTATCATACCTTAATTAGCAATTTTAATTAGTAGGAATTACGCAAATTTGCATTATGTGTTGTTCGTTCTTCGCAATATATGATGCGGTTTTTTTGTTGGTTTAATTTTTTTATCTCAATTACATATAGTTCTTACTGGTTAAAGGGGTTTTATGCTAATAATCATTTATTACTTACGTTCCCCCATGTCCTACATTTCACCGGTACGGATAGTTTCCTTTATAAAAGATCAAGAGCAAAGATAAAAAGTTGAATCTAAATGAAAACTTTTACAAATGAATAGTCTTCCAAATGTGATATCAGTAATAACTATATAATGTAAATGTTTAGTCTTTAATTCAAATTTCGGACTTGAAATAGTTTAATTATTTAAGTCACATCAATCTTTGGGTAAATGTTGCTTTATACAAAATTTGAATTGTTGGTGTTACATATTTTGGTATATACACTCATCAAACTTTACAATTCATTTAACGGTGACCCACGTTCACAATCAGAGCCTACTAAAGCCGCATTTGTTGACTGAGATTGTAATACGCCATTACAATATGTTAACATACATGGTATCGTTTCAGACTCGACAAATGCTTTTCTTGATGCGAATTTGTATGGTTTTGGTTACACCACGGATCTGGATGATAAAACATCACCGAGATTCCTACGGTTGCAGGAAAGGTTTTGCATAGATGTAAGTTTCTTTTCTTATTCGAGTATGGTTGCGGTTGATGTTGACCATAGATATAACATTCAATAATAATAATAATTTGTCTAACAAGCTTGTCTGTGGCGTATGTTGCTGGGGGAAATAACTGACACCTAACGTCTCTAAGGTTCTCTTAGTTTATAAATAAATTATTTTGCTTAGAAGTGTTAAAACGTATTGGTTTAATTATTTAGCAAATTACAGGTTTGGTATTCAATTGAAAGGCATAGTTTATCTATAATTTATAAACATTTGTTTGCTTTTCAGATAAAAAGATACTTCAAGAACAGTAACATGCGAGAAATCTTCCTAGATTGCACCATTGAAAACTTTAGGTAAGTTGAAAAAGCACACCATTTAAATAATAATAAAGTAGTTTTTGAGATATTTTTGTATAGCAAAAATATAATTGCAAAAACAAAAACATTTTCCCTGTTCTTGAAGCGTGGTAATTATGAACCGGTTGCATTTTAGTTTATTTTTGTAATACGGCTACGTGTATCTTTCCTTCTGCGATAAATTCAATGATGAGTTAAATGTTGAACTGCACTACAAATGTGTTTATAGACACATTACTTATAGTTTCGATCTGTTTGATTGGTCAATGTTAATATAATTACGGTTTTAACGAATTTGATAAGTCGGTAGTATGATTATAAATGACAAAAAGGCGGTGGTATCCGAATGATTGGTCAGAAATATGATCGTGATTGACAGGTAGGCGGTAGTGGCTGAATGATTGGTCTAAAATATGATCGTGATTGACAGGTAGGCGGCAGTGGCTGAATGATTAGTCTTAAATATGATTGTGATTGACAGGGAGGCAACCGTGCCTGAATAATTGCCTGATTGAAGCTCAAAAATCATACTTTTCTTTTAAAGGCCCTCTCCAAATGGCCTGAAATTTAAACTGACGTTTGCGGCTCCACTAGGCGAATACCTGACCCGAAATATAACGTCAATCATATCAAGTCAGGCCCCACACGAGTTGGTCGGAGAATATGAACTTCTAGACATCGGCGACCTCAGGTATGTATACAAACTGAAAAAGTACTGAAACTTTTAAGCACTACGCACATATTTTTGACAAGAGTTGACTCAGATCAGGGGCCTCACTGTTCTCCTAACACGTCTTGCAATAACTATAGATGGGTTCACATAAATAAATTCGAGTCAGAGACACTTGTTAAAGGCTTAACATTAAAACAACTTCATGTGGTGGGTGGCGGCAACCGAAAAAGTCGCTTAAGTGTTGGTTTTCATAGAGATGTTTGCAAAAAGTGGCCTGTAACTAAGAAAGAGAAAGTCATCTAGGTACATACTTTAAGGTTAGCCGATCCTAAAATGTTTAAGCATTTGATCTTGACACGGAGCTTATATGCCCACTTAAGAATGGCTTGTTGATATGTTGCATAACTACCACTATTATCTATTTTACATAAACCTTATTAATTATCTATTAATAACCGTACTTTGCGATCCTTTACAGAATCATTTGGAACGGAAATGTCGTTGTGTCAGTGACAAACTTCACAGGTGGCGCCACTGACATCCAGCCAACAGGAACTATAAATATACCCAAGACAGATGGCGTTACCATATATTGTAAGATGCCTGTTAAAACTTTGTTCTCTTACACTACATGTTAAATTATACTAAGATCTCTGTAATATCTCCACCAAATACACGGTTAGAAGATTTTATCACGTATTGATAAAATTTAAATCATGTCATAATAACTGCATTTTTATTGTTTTTTATAATGCGACATTCATAACATTAAAGAAATTGCACATGAATTCATTTTAAACCCCTTTTTTCTGTCATAAAGTTGATTGCCGTAAAAAGTAAGTTTGATAAGGTAACCTGGAACGGGATCAGTAAAAATAAAACTAAATGTGAATGCTATTTTATCAGTTATAAATGAGCTTGCCCTAGAAAAGGGACATTCAAATTGGTATGCAAATATATATTGAGAACCGGGCCCTAGATCATAAAACTAAAATTGGAGACAAGTCTCAAACTTAAGCATCAATCAGATGTTTGAGATTTGAGACTGGTCCCCAGCTTTTGTTTTATGATCTATGGCACAGGGCAATTCATGATGGCTCTTGTTTTGCAGCCGCCACGTTGGCCGACATCTCGTGTAGAATGTACAACAAAAGCTTACCGTTCCCTCTTGACGACAGAACCTCATTTGGATTTGTGAGCGTGCAAGGGAAATTCTGTGAAGATGTGAGTATTTAAATAAACATTTATTATATATAATTTAAATAAACATTTATTATATATAATGAATGTTTTTCAGTCTATTGGTTAATAATTGGTTAATAAAAAAACAATATTTAAGTTTTAACCTTTGATTAGTTTTTTTAGGTATTACAATGTATTTCTAAATTTCACATTTCACGGTTTGCCCGACCACTTTGTTCTTAAGAGTGAATTGTAGTTAGTTCTTTACAATACGTTCGCAATCTGTTTTTTTTACAGGCTCTTAAAATAAATATTAGTTATCGTATTTGAACATTCTTTTTTTGTTTTAGGTTGCATCCTACTATGGGCTTGGGAAGCTCGCTGCAACGTATAAAAATTGTTATATCGTTAAATATAGGTGAGAATAATGCTTGGTACTTTCTACCCTCAAACATTCTAAGCTCTCGTGTTCCGATAGTATGATGATTAAAGCTCATTTGAATAATTTATTTACATTGACATGCAGTGATTATTTCAAATATCAGGGTTATCCGATCAACCTTTTATGGGGTTGTCCCGGTTAGCTCAGCGTGATTGGCATTGCATGGCTCGGCGCTGTCGCCGTACGGGTTCACTCCCCAGTAGGGACAAAACCATTTGGAAGATAATAATCATAGTAGACTGAAAGAGGACACCTGTTTACTGAGATAATCGTTTAACATTTTAATATGAATTTTATGTAATTAATGTTTATGTTCTACTTCAATAAGTCAGTTATTTTTTTCCCTTAATTTTTGATAGATCAGCAATCGGGAAAGGTCTTTTTTGCATCTTTTGTAAGACTAGGTAATTCTAAGACGGTTACTAAATGGAATTGAAATTTTAAATTATTTTTATTATTTATTTTTATTATTATATTATTATATGACTTGTGTATAATTGCTGTAAAGTAGTGTTTTTTTGTTCCATCTGTTATAGCAGGATTTATTTTTGCTTGTTTGGCTGTTCAGTATCTTTTTAATTGATCTGTTCTTTTTTACAGTATGTCGCCATCGTCTGTAAACTTCCATCTGATCTTCAAGGAACTTCTCACCGATACCCTGAAAGTCGCCATCATTGAAGAGCTGGAACGAAACGCGCCGCATCACATGATCGAGAGAACTGACATGTTTGAAGTTGGTGACCTATTCTTGATATCTGGAAGCTGTAACACGTCGCTGTACCCAGTGAATTACACTCAGACGGATTCAATATTTCCGACAATTGGTCCGTCCTCTACAATCACTGTTTCACCGTCCCTCAGTAAGTTGATAAAACAGTAGGAAGTTTTAGGATATACCAACAGCTGAAATTATGTATAAATGAAAAACTTGAACTCATTTTTATGTACCTTTTGCGATAAATACAATGTTTTGGACGTCTGACACATTTGTAACTCTCATGGGTTTTACATATAATTGAAATTCAAGGGTCCAAAATGATACAACGCTGCCATTTTAGTGGGTTAAAACAAGTATACATTCTCACGTACTAGTATACAAGTAATGAAAGTTTTCGCTTTGAGTGAAATCCTCAAGGGTTTAATTTTTGTTAGAATTTCACTGTTAAAAACACTTTTCAATAGTCAATTTAAACCCCCTACTTACTTCACATATATTACTGCTTATTTTAATGACTTACCTGCATTACATTAGAGTCACCAGCAGTTGTTGAGGTCGTTGAACCTTTCAATTTCAGTTTTCCGGTTCTGTCTGGGCAATCCCTGCAGGAATGGGGCTACATGTACCGAGTCATTGAGTGGATACTATTGTCAATGTCCAGAGGGCTGGACCGGTCCTGATTGTAGCTCAGGTAACGTTTTAATACATTATATCTTCATGCATTGCATTGTCTGTATAACATTCGAAACAATAGGAAAACGAAGCTGATAAGAAATTGAGAGAACTTCGAGAAGGGTTGGTTGTGCTTGATATTGTGACTCACACATGTCTACCATTTATGACATTTGTATTTTTTTTTCGTTGATGTTCATAGTAATATAACAAGTGTAGTTGAAAGTAAAAAAAGTCAAAGGCCTATAACGTTTCAAAAAAGCAGGCACTATTCTCTTTTCGAAAACAAAAATCTTTTTCAAATATTAATGTCTGTTTTTACCAGATATCAACGAGTGTCAAGTGAACCGATGTAAGAATGGCGGGACCTGTGATAATTTGCCCGGATCCTTCCAGTGTCGCTGTCCGCCCGGTTGGAACGGTCAGCACTGTGAATTCGGTAAGAAATATTGAATTAAAATTTAAAGTTTTTGAACATTATTTATGGCAGAATGATATTGTTACCTAAGAAACCGATTGAGGTGAGATATTAACAACTGACCAAACCAAAATATAAACTCTCTTTATATTACAAAACGCTTTCCATTAAAAATAAACACCTTATTTCATAGAGCTTGATGGATCAAAGACTGTTAAGATAATTATTTGAGTAAGCTTTATTTTTTTTCCAAAACCTGAAGCTCATTTAAAATGATAAACATTTTTGTAGCCATATAAACAGTAAACGCCCTCTAAGCGTGGGCTTCGTTATTCAGAAATATATACTCTAGTTTAAGTCCAATCTCACTAAAGTCAGATCTAACAAAATGTTTGATCTGATGACGGCCCGTAAATACCGTATGTTAGCTTCAGTGGTTTTCCCGATAGCTTTTTATAGAAACTGTCAACACCGGAAGCATGATACGTTACACTTTCGTCAAGGGTCCAATGATCTAAAGATGTCAATTCAGTAGAAACGAATGCAGTACTACATATAATGCAACAATCTTCAGTAAAATATGTTTTACGCGGGTTGTCAACAGTTTTCATGGCTTAAAGCACTGTGTGTACATGGATACGATATATAATACTACGTTCGGAACACTTGGTCATTACGGCGATCATCATTTACTTTTGCGATTTTGTAGGCGACAATCTGATTGGTTTGTTAGGTTGTTGATAAAAGCACGTTTTAGTGACTCGTCGTCAGATCCTGATAACGTAGCGGTTTTCAGGAGATGAACTTAATCAGTAATCAGATTGGTTTAAGTCACATTCACTTTGTGTTCATTTCACTTAGATATCAATGAATGTGGTATAAGCAATCCATGCTTGTACGGGGGAACGTGCCAGAACACTCCTGGAGACTACTTCTGTCTCTGCCCTCAAGGACGTACTGGAAAAGTCTGTGAAGAAAGTAAGCACACTCTTTGTGAAACTGTAATGGATTGACACGAAATCTCTTTGAAATAACTTAATTTATCATTCATATATTTGTTAGTCACATATATATTATCTGAACGCAACAACTTATTTGATGTTACTCGCCTATTGTTTGATTTGTTACATATCCCTTCCAAGATAAAAATAAAAACAGGGCCTAAAATCATTTATAAACTATATATGAAGACCAGTCTCAAATCTTTTTTGAGCATCTGCTTTTCTGATTGGCAGCAGCAGAGAAGAGAAATGTATTATTATAAAAAATAAAATAGTCACCAAGTAGCATTAGAGAGCAAATACTCATGCGGATTAAAATATGTGCAGAAAAGTGTAACAACAAAAGAAACCTTATGGCAAAATTATTTAATTCAATCATTGAACATTTATATCTGCGTTATAAAAAATGAAATATGCATATCAGGAATGGCCACATCCAGCATACACAGCCTCCCCACACAGCCAAAAAGTAGAGAGGAAAAGAGAGCATGGTATTACAATAATCAGTTTCGAAAATGGAGGTCACAAACAAATAACGAAAGTGAGAACCAGAGGGGTTACCGCCTTGCATGACTATTAAAGCTGCCTTGTTTACTCTTTAAAAATAACAAAAAAGTGAAATATGCATATCAAGAAAGCCACATTCAGAAAACACAGACTCCCCACACAGCCAACAAGTGGAGAGAAAAAAAGGGCATTGGCAATAAAATGATCATTTTCAAAAAAGATACCACAACTAACAAGAAAGAGAACCAGAGTGGTTACTGCCTTGGAAAGAAAGAATTTTCAGCGTTTTAATTATTATGCCCCCCTTCGAAGAAGCGGGGGTATATTGCTTTGCACATGTCGGTCGGTCGGTATGTCGGTCGGTATGTCGGTCGGTCCGTAGACCACATCTTGTCCGATCAATAACTAGACAACGCTTTGTGATACAGTCCTTATATTTGGTGTGGAGGTTGGTCATGACCAGTAGAAGACCCCTATTGATTTTGGGGTCAGTAGGTCAAAGGTCAAGGTCACAGTGGCCTTGACCACAAAAACCTTGTCCGATCAATAACTAGACAACGCTTTGTGATACAGTCCTCATATTTGGTGTGGAGGTTGGTCATGACCAGTAGAAGACCCCTATTGATTTTGGGGTCAGTAGGTCAAAGGTCAAGGTCACAGTGGCCTTGACCACAAAAACCTTGTCCGATCAATAACTAGACAACGCTTTGTGATACAGTCCTCATATTTAATGTGGAGGTTGGTCATGACCAGTAGAAGACCCCTATTGATTTTGGGGTCAGTAGGTCAAAGGTCAAGGTCACAGTGGCCTTGACCACAAAAACCTTGTCCGATCAATAACTAGACAACGCTTTGTGATACAGTCCTCATATTTGGTGTGGAGGTTGGTCATGACCAATAGAAGAACCCTATTGATTTTAGGATCAGTAGGTCAAAGGTCAAGGTCACAGTGGCCTTTGCATACAAAAACGTTGTCCGATCAATAACTAGACAACGCTTTGTGATACAGACCTCATATTTGGTGTGGAAGTTGGTCGTGACCAGTAGAAGACCCCTATTGGTTTTGGGGTCAGTAGGTCAAAGGTTAAGGTCACGGTGGCCTTGACAACAAAAAACCTTGTTCGATCAATAACTAGACAACGTTTTTATGTTTATTTGTATAATAAAATAAAATACTTCTCAGTGTAAAGTTGTGATTATTTTTCCCCATGACAATTTCAAGTAAAGATATATATTAATGATCCATAACATTAATTTTAAACTATTTCAATATATGCCGTGTCATAAATAGGCACTGATTATCACTCACTTGTGTTTATTAAATGCTTTGGTTTCGTATGGATGGTCACTAAAGCCTGCACATTACCGGAATTGACATAACACTAGAGCTACTATATCTCCGCCAATAGCGAATATTTGATTTAAATTACAATAAAATCCTTTGTGTTAGACTAGGTTAATCTACACGCGCTTATGTTTGTCGAGGTAAATGTAATCCTCTCATTGGATGACCTGGTTATTGATATACAGGAGTTCCACCGTCTTGTAAATTGCTTTCATGACTGGTACCCTTCATTGCTAAAGCTTACAAAAGTCTCTAAATTTCCAAAAATTTAAATTCAATGCTAATAGATATCACTTGCACGTCAGGGGGGGCATTTGTGTTTGACAAACACCTCTTGTTTTCTTTATCTGTTGTATCTATTTTGCTTTGCTGGCATGTATTTGGATAATTTTGTCAGATATCTATGAGTGTCAAGAGAAAGGCATCTGTTTGAACAACGGCACGTGTGTTGACACTGCTGGTTCCTATTACTGTCTCTGTGGTAACGGCTGGACCGGAAACCACTGTGAAATTGGTAAGCATAACACTAAATACTATTTTGGCATAGTATTGCCACAACTCTAAGTTAAACTCCTTATAATGACCTCCCTGAAATTAAGACCACTTTAAAAATAAACTACCAGTTCATTGCCTTTAGTATCAGTTCTGTTCAATTTTTACCAGAAATAAAGAGCAACTCACTATTAAGGCAATTTATTTCCAGATAAATAGGTGGTCTTAATGGTCATTATAGTGGGATTTATTGGTTATTACTATTGTGGCATTGGTGAAGATTGCTAGAGGTATTATGTTGACTAGCAGTTCATTTAACTTTAATGAAAGTAGTTAAAATGGTAATACTTATACTATTGTAAAATTGTAGATATAAACGAATGTGATCGGGGACCATGTCAGAATAAAGGAACATGCTACAACAACTTAGGATCTTTCACCTGCTCGTGTCCCCCGCAATGGAAAGGCCCATACTGCGAGAAAGGTGAGAACTCACTTAGTAAATCGCATCATTAACTAATGCTCTATGTATTACTAAATAAAATCTTTATCAATGATGCAGTTTTGGCTATTACCAAGTTAATGAGATGTATCATTCAGAGTTTTTATGTACAAATAATAAATGATATAATTGTGCGAATATTAACCATGTTTATCTAATTATTTTCGCACATTTCGAGCAAATGTATGGGTTAGTTATTATAGCTCCGAAAAAGGGCAAAAAATTAATAAATTAATAAATGTCTGGATAACCCAAAAGTCATACAAATACGACGGCAGCGACTTGCCAACCGTGCAAGAGACGTACACAGTACATTTCATCCGTATCCCCCAAAAAGATAGATCTAATATGACTAGATTTAGTATGACTATATACTGTCACTCACAATGATTAACATTCTGCATGGTCTGAAATTAGCATATAACCATCAAGGGAGGTAATTGAAACTGATATATAAATTAAATACGGCAAGTAAAGCGCGTTTTAGTTTGGTAATTAGCATGGCCCATTTTTCCATACAGATGTTCACGAGTGTCTGGAATTTCCGGGTATCTGCAAGAATGATGGTAACTGTTTTAATCTGGTTGGCGATTACATGTGTAGATGTGTTACTGGATGGACTGGTCGGAACTGCGAAACGGGTAGGTTCGATATCTGCACCGTGTTTTTTGTGATCAATGAACATAAAAGGATAACAATCTCTGACCTAGTTACCGGTGTAAACGAATTATCGGTGCACATTTTTGAGGCGATATGTTTTATCGATTTTTCCTTCATTTTTAAAACATTCTCCTTATGCCTAATGAATGTTTTCTCCGAAGAGAATCCTTCACCCGTTTTTGAACACTTGCCTTTTACTAACATAATATCATATACATGTTACCACACCATTGAATATGTATAAAGCATAGATTTCAGCTTTAGGTTTTTGGCATCTCACAAACTAAATGTATACAAAATAACATGAACACTTTTTGGTTTAGACAATTTTTATTTCTTTGACAATAGTACATATACAATACTTTATAAACATGCACAAACAGGATTGATTAGGAAGTTCACTTGTATTAGTTCTCTCTTAAAAACATTTTCTCTGTGTTTGCTATACAATGCTATGATTACTTTTACGTATAAATCCATTTTGTTCACCACCATATACATTCCATCGTTTGGGATGGATCAAAATTGTACTGTTTATTAATATAAATAATGAGTTGCGCTCAACCCGGGACTAGGCAGCGTGGGCAGTAATATGTATTTCCATTACTGTCCATGAACAGGCTCAATCAAACCGAGCATGCAATATGTTCATATTTTGTCGTGTTCGTTGGCTTTCAAAGTTCCATATTAATCTATTTTACGTATGAAAAAAAACCTGATAAATATTTTATAAAAAATACTATAAAATATTTACCTTTGCCATTTAGACGTGCGAGAGTGTGATACAAATCCATGCAGAAATGGTGCCAGATGTGTTGAGCTAGCAGGATCGTACGAGTGTGTCTGTCCGCCTGGTTACACCGGTCCCAACTGTGAAAATGGTAAGAGTGTAACAGTATTCATCCGTATAGGTAAAATATTCATATTTAAATTTATTTTAATTAGAAAAAAACAGCTATTTTATATTATTTTAAAATTGAAACAAAGATCTCCAGTCTTTATCTTCTTTGTTAGTTATTAGAAAATATAAATTTTATTATTTATTTTTTAAAGCAATTATCTCTTGTTTTTTAATTCCGTTTCGTTGTATATTCAGTGCGTGCAAAACGCCTCTGACCTCGATGGCATATTTGACATATCCCAGATGATTTTAATTGTCTTTTGATAAACAATAGCTTTTTAATGTTCATTATCGAAATTTATTAGTAAACCTTTGCACATTTTTCTCCTATTTACGAAGACACTGCTCATCACTGAACCAAATTAATTTAACCAGTGAAATTAATGCGATTTTACCCTTATCCCGAATATTGTGACTTAAACTATACAAGCTGTAACTGTTCAATCTGTTTGTTTTTATCGTTATGATAAATAAAAATCCTCTGTATTTACGATGGTAGGAATCTTAGTAAAATAATTATGACCTAACATATTTCGTTACCCTGTTGTGTTAAAATTTCCAAAAATACTATCATGCCCAGGTAAAAGTGTTAGAGTCTAGCACAAATAGTTTAGGTGTTTATTCTTCATCTAGATGTAGACGAGTGTATTGCATTAAAGCCCTGCACGAACGGAGCAACATGCATCAACATAGTTGGCTCATATACCTGTGTTTGTCCTCCGGGCTGGAGAGGTCAGAACTGCTCAGAAGGTAGGTATAACGCAGCATACACTACACACATAGAAATACTTTTTACAAAGCGAACA
Organism: Corbicula japonica; assembly: GCA_038501625.1. NCBI lineage: Eukaryota > Metazoa > Mollusca > Bivalvia > Venerida > Cyrenidae > Corbicula > Corbicula japonica. Next base: position 4,275,670 of record JAZAYU010000031.1, on the reverse strand, counting down.
AAAGACGTCAATAATCAATTCGCCACCGTAGTGCAAAAATGGTATACGAGTATGTTACATTGATATAATAATGGGTAATATCTTTATTACAATGAGGTGACGATTTATTCAAAAGAAATTGCTCAGTTTCTCACTATCCCATATTTCAAGACATCTAAGAATTCTTATTTATAACATCCATTCAAACATCAATATGCACATTAAATTAACTGTTTTTCAAGCAATAATAAAATAAATAAATAAATAAATACATAAGTAAATACATAAATAAATAAATAAAAAACAAGAGTATTTTGTTTTATCTTGTCTCACAAATTTACTGAAATATGTTGATGTACAAAAATTATTTGTTTAAAAGATAATATAAGATAAGATAAGATAAAGATAAAAACTGTACACATGATAATTAGACATATAAATGTTTCGTCATGTGTTTTACAGGATGATTTTCGCTAGACAGATTAATCTACGTGTGTTTTTGCCACAAAATATTTTTTCCACAAAATGTGCGTTTCTGACAACCGGATAGGTCATAATATTCTTTTGGTAAAAGACACCCCAAAACGGGTTCAAAGATTTCCTGTGATTTTATAGGTTAACATGTTACAAAAATTAATGGTAAAAACGTAACGAAAACGTCTCAAAATCATAAAACTGAGATTGGATATCCGTCTAAAATCTCAGGCATCGAATTAGCTGAAATGGCGACCGCTGATTATTTGTCTGTTCATCATCTTTCAGATATACCGGAATGCGCTTCTGTCAACCCTTGTCTGAATGGTGGTACTTGCGAAGAGCTTCAGGGATCGTACAAATGTATCTGTCCCCAGGGATTCACAGGCATTAAATGTGACACAGGTTGGTGTCTTTTCTAATGTATAATGTCTGAAAATAGTGTTTGGGAAAATATACCAAATTAATCTGCTTTTACTTTAACGAGCATGTGGTTGGTCTTCATGTTACAAAACGTGAAGAGGATTTCGAGTCCCATGTAAATCTCTTTAGAGTGGCATTTATTGATTTATGGTTTATTGTATTTGAATTAAAATTTGTTATATTTAACTGATATAAAATTTGTTATGCACATGTGAGATGAATATGACACTAAAAATAATACAATAAAATACTATACCTTTTCAAACTAAACTTAATGAGTTGCTTGTGCAAATGTCCATATCCATCCGATAACTATTTAATTTCTACATCGGTTAATATTTCGCAATATATGTAGATTTAAAAGTAAATGATTTACAAGAAATTAATTTTTACTGCAGATATCAACGAGTGTGAACGTTTCCCGTGCGGTAATGGTGCCAACTGCATGAACACAATGGGGAGTTACTACTGTGTTTGTCCCACAGGCTTCACAGGACCAGACTGTCGAACAGGTATGATATATTTTTAAATTTAATATAATGCATGGCTATGCGCTGTCGCCGTACGTGTTCGCGCCCCAGTAGAGACAAGTTCATTTGAAGATGATTATTAAAAGTGTGACCAATTTAATTTCAATTGCTCTTTTAATAGTTCTGTGTTTTATTAAAGTAATTAATGGAATTTGATGTTGAAGAAACGATATTTTAAACTTGCTTAAATGAAAACCAGATATTTATGATGGTTCTACGCATTCTGGAATGTCGTCAGTCTGATATGTTAATATATTATATTGTGAAATAAATCATAAATTCGCTGGGTACTAATTTTTGTAGATTTCGTGATAAGATCGATCCACGAATTCAAAACCACCATGGTACGCAACCTAAAACTTATGGAATAGAACTTAAACGTTGTGAAGATAAATTGAAAATTTAATAACCAACGAAAAACGCTAACAGACAACTACGAAATTTAATATCCACAAAATGTATACATGTCCACGAATGTAAATGCATCCGAAGTACGTAATATCTGTTTTATTGTTTTAGACCTCAATGAGTGCGAGTCCGGTTTGAATCCATGTCAGAACAATGGCACGTGCATGAACTCATACGGTTCCTATTACTGTGTATGTAATGATGGATGGTCAGGAGCAAACTGCACTGTTGGTAAGTGTACCTATCTCTCAAGAGTAAGATTACAGGTTGGCGAAAAAATGAATTTAAAAAAATATTATTTATATTGTATGTATATTTTGTTATTTAACTGAAATGTTCGGACTATTGTCCATTTCAAGAATAAATGCGGAATTAGTACGACACATCAAGGGCATTAAGACTATGAAATGCATGTGACTTTGTTCATATTTGTTCGGCATTATTCTTGAAAAAGGACACGAGTACGATTGATTGAATTTAAGAGTGAAAATTTACATAGAATGTTTACTGCTTTCTCTTGTAAAAATAATATTCGTATTTTTAATATTCGCACGTTCTTGTATTTATAAAAGAAGGAAAACGCGCACCGAAAATGGAAATAAGCATAGTGCCTAATAGATAAGCAAGAAGGTTGATGTGAAGTGGCATTGATTGAGTAATTTATTTATTTTATTAGCTATGTTAGTTTAAATGTAAACGAATCCTCAAAAACAAAGTCGTGTCTATAAAGCTATAAAGTAGTTAAACTAAAATTTGGAATCAAACCATAATTTACTTCACATGTATTACCTTATAGCACTTGTAAAAAACATGAAAAATCCTTTCTTCAGACTTTAACGAGTGCAGTTTCCAGCCTTGTGGCAACGGTGGAACATGTGTGAACACACCCGGCTCTTACTACTGTAATTGTCCAATAGGCTATACCGGGAAGGACTGTGGAAGAGGTAGGCTATCTATGAATTTCAAAAGCAAAACATGTAACATTTGCACATACGGTATAAAGTGGGTTCAAAGTGCTGCCGTTAGTTTTTTGCATTTTCCTATAGAATGTTCCGGGAACGGGAAGGACTGTGATAAGAGTTATGCTGTCTATGTATTTCATTAGACAATAACACTTACACTTGCTTATAAACAGGCTCAGTCTAACCGAGACTGCAATATTTTCATATTTATCGTGTTCGGCGGCTTTCAAAGTTCCATTTTCATCTATTGTAATTAGTTGTATCTTCGAAGAGTTACAATTAGTATATTTGTATTGTCTCCATGTGCAAACACAGTCGTTAAGTACAGTCTCTACCTCCATAATCACATGACTCTTACTTGAGGCACGCCACGGGAAAAGGTACCTTCGGTCATATTGTGTGACAGTTTAGTTGTTACTTTATTTAGAAACAACTTACACTAATATATTATTTTCGCATAACTAAATAGTGATTATGTTACACATTTTGTAAATAAAATGGTATTTTTACCGCGCATTGCATAATAATAACGGCTGGTCAATTGTATGACGTCATTTCAGGGATTGACGTCAACTGTCCAAAGGTACCTTTTCCCTTGACGCGCCCCATTTTAGAATCGAGAATATTTATTTCAAGAAGTGTCGGGGAACAAGCCATGCATAAAAATCTGTTTTTTTGGGGGAAACCAATATATAATTGAGTAGTCGAAATTCAGGTGCATTTCTATGCTGGACACATTGTAATGAAGTTTATCGTTCTTGCAGATATCAATGAATGCCAGATAGGAACACCTTGTTTGAATGATGGAACATGCGTTAACACTGTGGGTGGCTATTACTGTCGTTGTGTGGACGGCTGGTCTGGCGAAAACTGTGGAACATGTTCGTATTCGTTGTAATTTAAATAAAATTATTCCTATGTAAATCACCGTGTCGAACGTTTACATAACATGTACGGTCATTGCCGGTGTTCATGCGTGAATTTCCCGCACATTTCAAACACCTATGTATTATTTTCAAATTGATTAAATTGACATAAAGATAATTTTAACAAAATGCATTGCCATTACGAGCAACAGTTTAATGGGCTTGCAGCTACATACATTGTTTGCACTTCTTTCCCCTTTATTTCGAGAATGCCAACACATTTCTACTCGGATTGGTATTCAATTTGTTTCTGACTTATTCTCGGCCTATGTGATTTAAAAACTAATGCTGCAATTATCTAAAAATTATCTTAATAGTGTAGAAATTGTTCGCATATGTCTGAGCTATGCCGGAAATGTTAACATATGAAAACCGGCAACTCAACGGAATCAGCGTACATGTAACGTAAATCAAATCCTAGGAACCTTAAGGCAATAAATCTGTAAATCAATAATAATAGAACTTAATTTTTTAGAAATACAAACACTTTAATGTTGCAGATACAAGTTCACACGAAAAATGGTGTAATACAATTTCGCTTAAGAAGTATTAAAATATTCTTGTAGTTGTTGATGTGTGCCGTACCATTACATGTGAGAATGGAGGAAAATGCCTTGGGTTACCAGATAGGCTCTGTGAATGCCCCCTTGGCTGGACCGGAACCTACTGCAGAATAGGTAAGTATTGTATTCATATTCGATTGCTTGATGTTTCGGACAATAGCGATCAGAAGTGTTTTTGAACCTTTATTACTCTCTATATTAAGAGTAATATAGGTTAAACCCTGTGCTTCAGACAATTAAATTATAAAACTTTGTAATAAATTGGAACATACTAGTTATTTTTGTTGAATACATTGTAAGGACAAATAACCGTTTAAAAAGATTTATATGAAAATAATGCATAAGACATTTGTTCATTATGTTTCTTAAAGACTTAATGTGTTTATTTTGTATTTGTTCGTTATATTGTAGATATAAACGAGTGTTTGATAAATGCGCCATGTTTGAACGGTGCTACGTGTATCAATCTGGCCGGGAGTTATGAGTGTAGGTGCAGACCAGGCTGGAAGGGAGAGAACTGTGGAATAGGTAATCAAACGTTCATTATTAAAAGGCTATGGAAGGGAGAGAACCGTGGAATAGGTAATCAAACGTTCATTATTAAATATCTATTGGAAGGGAGAGAACCGTGGAATCGATAATCAAACGTTCATAATTAAAAGGCTTTTGAAAGGAAGAGAACCGTGGAATAGACAATCAAACGTTCATTATTACAAGGCTATTGAAAGGGAGAGAACCGTGGAATAGGTAATAAAACGCTCATTATTAGAAGGCTATTGAAAGGAAGAGAACTGTTGAATAGGTAATAAAACGTTCATTATTACAAGGCTATTGAAAGGGAGAGAACCATGACATAGGTAATAAAACGTTCATTATTAGAAGGCGATTGAAAGGAAGAGAACCGTGGAATAGGGAATAAAACGCTTATTATTAGAAGGCTATTGAAAGGAAGAGAACCGTGGAATAGGTAATCAAACGTTCATTATTACAAGGCTATTGAAAGGGAGAGAACCGTGGATTAGGTAATAAAATGCTCATTATTAGAAGGTTATTGAAAGGAAGAGAACTGTGGAATAGGTTATAAAACGTTCATTATTACAAGGCTATTGAAAGGGAGAGAACCGTGGAATAGGTAATCAAACGTTCATTATTACAAGGCTATTGAAAGGGAGAGAACCGTGGAATAGGTAATCAAACGCTCATTATTAGAAGGCTATTGAAAGGAAGAGAACTGTGGTATAGGTAATCAAACATTCAAGAGGAAGAGAACTGTGGAATAGGTAATAAAACGTTCATTATTAGAAGGCTATTGAAAGTAAGAGAACTGTGGAAAGTTAATCAAACGTTCATTATTAGAAGGCTATTGAAAGGAAGAGAACTGTGGAAAAGGTTATCAAACGCTCATTATTAAAAGGCTACTGGAAGGAAGGGAAAATGGAATAGGTAATCAAACGTTCATTATTAAAATGCTCTTGGAATGGAGAGAACTGTGGAATAGGTAATCAAACGTTCATTGTTAAAAGGCTATTGTTCTGTCTATGAGATTTTGAGAACTGGGCATATTTCTGTTCTAACATAAAGCGTGTTATGAAATGTTTAATAGGTTATACAAAGGTTTAAATTTATAATTTATTATATTTACACTTCAAGTTCGTCCTGTACGATGAAGTCTTATTTATCTTACAAATCATAATTTCTAATGGTAAACAGTGTGACGTTTTACTTTAAAAGGCGTGGCTACAGTAGAACCGTTCATAATTTATTGGACGTTGCACAGTGTTTTGATGTGTAACGTCGTCGAGTACGCACGTTTTGCCACGAGTTGCTGCGAAAAAGCGTGCCGTCATTCACTTTGTCGTCATCGTGGCTGTTTCGAAAGACATTCAAAAATGCCGTAATATCACGAATTCTTCTCTTAATTTCTGTATTAATGAGAGTATTTATGTGTGTAAATATAAGGATTGAATAGATATTTGATGATTTCCATTTTGGGTATGAAAAACAGTTGGATTGTTTAAAGTACGCGTGAAGCCTTCGGGCTTCGCACACTTTAAACAATCCAACTGTTTTCCATACCCAAATGGAGATCATCGAATATCGATTCAATCCTTAAATGGATTAGTAGACAGTCTATTTAATAGACATTAAAGTATGACATATATAAGCGAAATAAATATTTTTCCATTAATTGATACACATCAAAAGAAGATAGCGATATCAAAATTGTAAAACTGTGAGCTGTTAAACCAAATTGAAATTAAATTGTATGTCACGTGACAGTCAAGATACCGATAACGCACTATAGTCTTGAATATATTTTGAAGAGCTGTTTCTAATAATTATTATCATGATAAGAGTTACGGCCTTTACTTCTTTACAAATATTATTGCTATATTTTTGTAAATGCAAACTTTTATTGTTGTAAACAAGCAGGATTTCGGGTATTAATGGAAATGTCTTATTTACATTTTAGTAAGCAGCGACTGTAAGACACAACCCTGCAAGAATGGAGCAACCTGCATAGATGGTATAAATGGAACATATGCCTGCCAATGTCCACCAGAATGGACCGGGGTGAACTGTGCCGAAGGTAAGAAGTTTTCAAACATGTAGCCAGTAATGCGCATATTTAAATTAGTCACAGTTGTTGTGCAATTAAGAACCCTTTAGGAGATATTTTGCACTAGGTTACAGCTAGCTGATAGGGTATCTGTGACAAGGGGTGCAGGTTCGATCCCGGGCCCCAATCATTCATGACTTTTATGATACCTTTTCAACATTCAATGATTTAAGAATGTCTTTTATAGCAAGCATCTGTATAGTTTACTTTATAAAATCAGTAAAGGCTTACTTATTTAGTGATGTTGGACTGGGTAGATTTTTAAGTTGTTGAACGCAAGTTTAAAATAAATCTCTTAAGACTGAATTCAATTTGTGAAGAGTTTATACATGCAAAAACTGAAGAAAAATTGATGCAATCCAGTAATTAGATTTTTAATAGTTGTCGAACTGGCAATTAATCTAGTCATAGGTTTTAATGAAAACAAATCTGTTGGTTTGTATTTTGAAATAACAATTTTAGGGAAAGAATTATCCAACTTAATGAAAGTTGATTTTTCTAGAATTCGTACATTACTCTTATATAATATTATGAGGTGAATGTTCTGCAGTTGTTACTTACAACAAAATTAGAGTTTTGTTATACGTCGCCATGTTTTAGGAAATCAATAATTTAAAAAATATATATAATGTAACTGTATGATATTATTGTAGACAAAAACGAGTGTACATCATTCACGGAGGCATGTGAATATAGTGGCACATGCATTAACAGAATCGGAGGGTTTGAGTGTATTTGTCCAAAAGGAAGAACAGGACCGACATGTGGAGATGGTAATGCACAATTACAGAAATCGCTTTCTTTTGTTATTAACCACACCACAAGAATATATTTGACATTAGAAATTATTCTTTTGTTGTCATTTTCCATTTTCATACAGGTAGAATCTGGTTTTGTTTTAAATTATGACATAATTGCCATATTATTAGTTTTTTTCGCCGAAAATGCAAACCAAACAATGTCGCCTACTAATGAATAGCGCCATTTAAACGAAGTCACATTTTCGCATTGGCAGCTCGGTTAATTTGATATCAATCTTACCAATAAAGTTTTGATATTAAACACTTCTTCGTACTTGTACTTATTTTTTGTTATTTTGTATTATTCTGAATTTGAATAACCATATTTTTAAAACGTTTTTGTGACTTTTTTTACAACAGTTATATTTGCTCTGGAGATATTATCTTGACCTTAAAGTGATTGTAATGCTAGTAAATATTAGGTCATCTAATTAATTTGAAGGTAATAGAGTATTTGATAGATGTAGGGAAATAAGTGCGAACCACACATGAATTATGATAAACTAATTATTAACTCGCACATTATGAATCTTAACAATTTTTGTAGACGAGGATGAGTGCTTACTCTACCGACCATGCGGGAACGGCGCAACTTGTGTTAACACGGATGGCTCTTATCAGTGTTTCTGTGCCAACGGATGGACTGGACAAAATTGTACCGACGGTAAGTTCAAATCCCATTACCATGCAACTGAGTTAAACTGGGATTTTCTTAAAACGAAAATGGCAGCAGTTTTGATCATTTTAGGATGTGAACAAAAATGAAAACTAACTACTTGCAATTCAGAGGATATTTTAAGTAAGCACTGTTTTCTGATGTATAACTTATTATTATAGATAACTAAAATGTCACGTGACAATACATGTATACTTGTAGAAAATAAAAAAAATACTCTTACATAAGAATAATTTTACTTTCATTTCTTTCCTTTATCAAATTCAGAGTGGAAAAATTAACAAAATTAAAAAATCATTAATGCGATACTTAAAACACACGTCCTTACATGTTTCACGTGACTCTCTTACGTCTGTCTATGTTTGCGTTGTTAGGTAGGCGAGGTCACCGTATTTGTATGGCTTTTGGGTTATCTATAATATTTTTATGTTTTATTCTTGACAGCTCTTTATGTGAACATTTTAATAAAGACCACAACGAATGTTTAACAGATTATGTTAATATTTGTTTTTGTATCTTTTGTTTTATTATTGATTTATGTTAATATTTTATTATAGACGACAACGAATGTTTAACAGATATATGTACCAATGGTGGTACATGCGAGAACATCATCGGCTCCTACAGGTGCTACTGCCCACCTAACTGGACCGGACCAAACTGTCGCAGAAGTAAGACTTAATAAGAAGCATTTTTTATGTAATCTACGAAAAGGACAAATTCACCCGTACACATGATTGTTATATATATATTCTCTTTATTTCCAAGTGATGTGATTATGTAATTAGCAACATATAAAACGAACAAATAGCAAATAGCATAATACAAAAATAAGAAGAGCATTCAAGCATGTGCAACCATTCCATCTAACATCAATACTAACATGACAAGCATATAAATACAAACATGTAAATGACCTGGCACTCAGCATGAATACAAACAACTAACATAATTATAAACATGACAAATAACATGAATACAACCACGGCAGATAGTATAAAACAGATCACTCTAGCATCAATACAAACAAGACAATCAATCACCTGACAACTAACATATATACAAGCATTATACATAACATAATACAACTGCATGTATTACAAATATCATGAACATAAACATGCTTTCTAATATCAATACAAGCAAGGCAATCACACTATATATAAACCTGACAATGACATTATGACAAAACATGATAACTAACATGAATGGCAACATGACAGTAGCACAAACATGATATATCAGACATGAAAAATAAGACGTGGAAGTATGCAAGTACATAAAATTGTACAGAAACGGAACAGAATCGAATATAAAGACCACACTGGACATAGCTTTCGCGCTAACGACGCGTCTTTCGCGCCAACGACGAATTTCTATCGCGCAAACAACGCATTTTGATGGCGAATTTCGTAGCAAAAGAGCGTCACCGCAGTAAGTTTACACTTTGTACTTCTTTAGATGATGATACAATGGCAAGTGACTGATCGCAAAGTACCCCCTCACCATTCTAGTTTTTGTTTGTATCACTAGAAAATGCACAAACCTTGATGATTTTTTGGAGAATCGCCCACAGTTTTGCGAGGTAGGTGCAAAATGTTGTGATTTCAAAGAAAAAAAAAATCTTGTACAATATAACAAGGCATATGCCCATTCCTACCAGAATAAAAATATCGAGAGAAGTTATCATTTGGCAAATAATACATTTCTTGTAAAATATTTGCATATTCTGCTAATATATCGCAGAAGAAGTGAACTGAACGCGTCTAGAACGCTTTCGTCTGAACGCATCTACGACGCTGCCCTTTTATAGTTCATCTGCTTAGTAAATTTGATGCGTGTTAGATGATGCTTACCCTAAGAAAAGAACACGCATTTGTCAAAATATATCATGTGTATTATTAACATGCCAATTTTCCTCTTATTTCTCGTGTGGGAGCGATATCGATTACATGTTTAACAGAATAAAACTTTTGAGAAACGATTAAAGAGCTAAGAACCCGATTTACGCAGAAGGATTTTACAGTTAATCTCTTTGGAACTCTTAATTGCTTTAAATAAAGACTATAGACCACCATGAAACCACTATTTAAAAAAAAGCTTTGGACTAATTAAAAACCTTATTGTAGATACAGTTGAATATTCCTTTTCAAAGCACTTTTTTTCGGAAATCAGATTCTTCCGTAAATCGTTATACCTATTTAAAGTTAATGCAGCAGCAGTATATGAAGGAAGCACTCCCGAACCATAGCATTTCCAGACTTTCCAGACTATGGTAAAAACTACTAGCATTAACATTAACATTTTGCTGTCCTGTTCAAATGGTTTTATATTAAACTTTAAATAATTCAGCCGACAGTGATTTGCACCGTCTGAAAAAGTAAATATTCTTTTAATAATGTCACAGTTAATGACGAAGTACTTAGCATCGATGTAACCTACGTCTGCACGCTGTAGATTCTTTTTTATTTTATAAGGTATGTATTATAACGGCTGTTTAGAAATGAAAGATACTGACCACATAACGACAAAAAACCTGGAAAAAATCGGTGTATGTTCACTTGAGCACGCAAAATAAGAGTTGTGTTGTGACGTTAGAAATGCACTAAATTTTCCAAATGATACATTTCTACTTTCATGCAAAACACATCTAATACGTTTTCATATGATACATGATATTGAACACAATACTGTAATATTATTTATGTTTTACAGATTCGATCTTTCAATGATTGTTATATTGTATTATAATTATAAAATACAGAATAAATGGGGGAAGACTTCACTTAAACAGGGCCTGAAACGAAAAAGAAATGCCGTATTTGTAAAGTACGATGTTCCGTTTGGACCCTTAGGAAATATCGTCAACATGTGTTCTAACGTGAATGAACATGCTTATGTAAAGAGACATACAACTGACATGTATGTGAACTTAATACATCAACTATTCCCAATAGACATTTCTTCAATGGTAGCATGTTTTCAACCATACTCCTCGCAGTACAGTGGATATATGAAAATAATTCGATTTACTAGTATTAAAGAAGTAAATATGAAATCTTCTGAAAAGCAAACTAAATTCTAATTTTATAAGGGAAAGAATGCGATATTGAAACCCCGAACATAATTCTTAAATCGGACGCAAAAAAGAAGAATTTCCAACTTGAGAAGATTTTGTTTTCACTTTAACGTTTGCAAAAATGTTGTTGTTTTTTTCTTTTTTTCAATGAACATCGGTTCAACTTTTATGAGTGTTATTTGACTTTGGTTGACTTTGACAAGTTGATAAAAAGCATTAGCATTTTTGTGTGTTGTTAGAAATATAGTCATATAAAGTTTGTGTTCACTTTCTTAATGCGCATGCGCGCAAAGCAGTTTTTAGACCAGTGGTGTCAGAAGAAATACTGTTCGAAAAAAAACTTGTTCATAGATCCTTTGTGGCAAATTTTGAAATCTGAGCAAATTAGAAAGCGTTTAAGGTAGAATCACTAAGTGCTACTACACGCCGAATATCCAAGACTTCGTTGGTTTTACATGCATTATATTATATGATATTATTTTAGCTCTTTTGTCATTGAAACCATTTGAGAACATTTAAGAAAAGTCTGCATCAGGACGAATCTGCAATATCTTGACAAGACGCGTAGCTGTCAAGCTTATAAAAGAAGAGATATTCCCAGACACTAAATTTTATGTCGGTTTAAACACAATCCAAACGAGCTTATACTTTGAATTGTTGAAAGCAACATGCTCCTCTGCCAAACCTAAAAATTTACATGGAACAAACCGGGTAGCGTCGTAGATGCGTTCAGACGAAAGCGTTCTAGACGCGTTCAGTTCACTTCTTCTGCGATAAATTAGCAGAAGATGCATATATTTTACAAGAAATGTATTATTTGTCAAATAATGACTTCCCCCGATATTTTTATTCTGTTAGGAATGGGCATATGACTGGTTGTATTGTACAAACTAATGTTTTCTTTGAAATCACAACATTTTGCACCTACCTCACAAAACTGTGGGCGATTCTCCAAAAAATCAGCAAGGTTTGTGCATTTTCTAGTGATACAAACAAAAACTAGAATGGTGAGGGGGTACTTTGCGATCAGTCCCTTGCCAATGTATAATCATCTAAATAAGTACACTGTAAACTTACTGCGGTGACGCTCTTTTGCCACGAAATCCGCCATCAAAATGCGTTATTAACGCGATAGAAATTCGTCGTTTGTGCGATAGACGCGTCGTTAGCGCGAAAGCTATGTCTAGTGTGAAGACTAACTTTATAAACTATCGTAGTATTAAAACTCAGTTAGGAACGGTTTATGTCAAATTTAATAAATACACCTGTCCACGTGATTGTTGTATATTTAAAAAAATACATAGATATTTGCTAAATTATTGTTGATTTAAGTTTAACAATACGTTTAAATACTTTAAAGATACAAATTTAAATTATTGAACTGGACTAAAATGTTGCAGAAGTAAGGACATACATGTATTTTTAAACAGTTTTTTTGATGTCATCTACCGAGTGGAAAACTGTAGTCACACGTAATATATTATGATTGTTCCTTATTAAGATAAATTGTACACATAACTATGGTTAGTATCTAAATATAAATTGAAATACGATTTTTATCATTCTGCAAGAAAATTATTGAATTTGATTGGATAATTAGCCGCTTATGTAAACCATATTTGACATGGTTATTCTAGTTTGCACCACCATCAAACATTGTGGAAGAAGTGTTGAAAATATGTATATTATCTCACGCTTGATCTTTCAGATATGCATGAAAGCAGTCTAGGTATGCAATTTAAGAAATGGACTAGATCTACGTACATTGATGCTCCATAGGCAATGTGTAATTAACGATGTTATTAATGTTTCAGATGTGGATGAATGCAGTCTGTATATGCCATGTAAGAACGGGGCAACATGTATAGATAGCCCCGGATCGTACGCATGTAGATGTCCTGTTGGATGGACCGGTGTTAACTGCACTGTTGGTACGTGTTCTCCTTATTTTGTGTTCGACTCCCTACCTTTGTTTATAATTTTATTCATTTGATTACCCAAATAAGAATTTGTTTTGATTGGAACAAATTAATAATAAAAAAGGATTGAATTTAAAAGAGATGAAAAGGGAACTTTGAAAGCCACCGAACACGACAAATATGAAAATATTGCAGGCTCGGTTAAAATCACACTTTCCCGCAAGTTTGTAGCAGGCATGTTTTTAACTTCTGCAATATCTTTCTCATTTTCCTCATTATAACTCTTTTTGGCAATATCTTTGGCTTTAAAAAGTGATTCATAAACAGTTTTTTCTAAACATTGTTCTTGTTATAATTATGTTTTTTATTTTGCAAAACCATTATGTATGTAAACAACTACTTTTTTATTATTGTGACACAAAAAATAATTGTCAAGGTAGTCTGAGCATTTCTTTAAAGAAAATCGCTTTTTTATAACACAGATTATGACGAATGCGTGGACACAGTAGTGGCTTGTCTGAATGGAGGCACGTGCCAGAACAAAAACGGTTCATACGCATGTATCTGCCCGGACGGCTGGACAGGCAATCTCTGCGGAGAAGGTTTGAACATAATCTTATGATACTAATCATAAGATGTACATATTTATATGTAAAAACATCATACTGACATTTCCATCATAACTGAGAGAAATCAAGATGATGCTGAAATATTTGCAACAGTGAGCCACTTTTTTGTTAAAATGTTTTTTTTTCTCATAGTGGAAGGAAAATACATGTAATCTAAAAGAACAAGAGAAAACTAATTATGATGTCCTTAGACTTGAATCAAAAATATATGATTTACTTAGATTTCACAAACAAGAAAACATTGTATTGCAATGATTATTGGAACGATGAAACCAGAAAATGTTGCTGGAAGTTAAATTTGTTTGGGATCAAGCATAATTTATGTCGTTATCGTTATCAGTAAGCTGTTGTTCACAGTCCGATCCAAATGAACACATATTTTTACACTGCAGATCGCAACGAGTGCTTTGATCCAACCTTGTGCCAGTTTGGCGGAACCTGTGTCAACCTTCTTGGGTCTTATCGATGCCAGTGTCCGCCTGGAAGGACAGGAAAACACTGCGAGACCGGTAACGATATCTTTTGTATCGCCTTAAGTAGCAATATCGAAAGTTTGTTCCTTTTTTTACTATCTTGGACTTTGACTAACTAGAATACAAATAAACAGAGCTGAAAGATTTTGATGGTGTTGGAAAGTGTGGGTGATATTTCTTTTTAACTAATCTTCTTGTAAAAATACAGACAAACAAACAACTGTATTACCTTTTCTATCCACAGATGTCGACGAGTGCGATTTCAGCCGTTGTATGAACAATGCAACTTGCGAGAATACCGCTGGCTCCTTCATCTGCCAATGTCTGCAGGGATTTGAGGGACAATACTGTGAGAGGAGTAAGTGCACTGATCTAAAACAATCATACCTTCGAAAACTCTTCAGATTAGCTACATGCACAATTACATTCCTCTTCACGTAAACCAGTAGAGTGGCAAATAATAATTATAATAATTATTATTAAAAATGAATGTAATAATAATAATATAGGGTTAAAATAAATGTTCATTAACGACTGAATTTTAAGATGGCAAAAAGAATCTGGTTGACCACTATAGAACAAATAGGTTTTTGATTGAATAATTTTAGTAGAGATCTTCAATATATAAATCTATGTCGCAATGTTGATCAACATAATTTATTAAAATTTAACTTGCTGTTTTAGATTTTTATGTTCTCGTTACCTTTAAACTATCTAGTTTTTTTTTAATTTCCGTGTTTTGAGTAGAAAAAACTTAACGCTAGGTTTATAGAACTAATGATTGAACCTATCATCTGTTAAATCCCCGTTATAAGTCTCAGTGATTACATCTGATTTTTTACAATTGCAGATATAGACGAGTGCAAAGTTTTCAGTCCTTGCGTACATGCAGAGAGATGCATAGATATGTATGGCACCTACATTTGTGAATGCGAAATGGGCTGGATGGGAAAGAACTGTGATCAAGGTAAAGTCTGTATACAGATAAAAGAAAGGGATATTTGTTTTCACTGTGTTTATAAAAGTGTTTGTTTTCCTGATGCACACAATTATTTTTTAAAGAAAAAAACGCTTACGAAGAAATATTGCAGACTTGATCTGTGTGAGTCAGTTTATTTGAATTGATGGAAATACAATTTATTGCCCGTATAGCAGGCCCAAAACACAAGTATACATTGCAGTATTAAATGTATCCCAAATTGACGTTGATCAAGATGCTTAAAATAAAGTTTGTTTAATTGGAAAGATATGAATTCTTTCATGTTAACTGTGATTTTAATTATTAATTTGTCCTTCAAACTTCATGTTATACCATTTACCATCTTTAATCAGTTAGTTTCACAGTTAATCTAAATACCAAATATGAGAATTATTTTAAAAGTCGTTCTTTAATTTTTCTCAATTTCTCCAGATCATTAATTATCACTTTTCATGTTTTACATAGAATATGAATTTAAAACTAAAATACATTTTCTAACTTTGGTTTGTAGATGTAAATGAATGTGAAATCGCACTTGATCCCGGAGTGCCGTGCTTTAATGGCGGTACCTGCACCAACACCTTGGGTTCGTACAGATGCCAGTGTAAAGACGGATGGACCGGGCAGAATTGTGAAGTTGGTTAGTAAAGATTATACGCAAATCTTCGTATTTGTTTACAACACATTCTCATATTTGTTGAAACTGTCTTAACTTCAACGTTCTTAAATGAATTGCTTAAATGTGGATGTGTTAATGTGCACTTAAAATTTTGATTTATTTACACGAAAGGGCCCCAAGATTATAAAACTGAGAATTGAAAACCAGTCTCAAATCTCAAAGATCTGGCCCCGTGATTATAAAACTTTTTTCATGCTCGACTCAATTTGAGCATGAAAATTTGATGGCTTTGTTTCTGTTCATTATATAAAATAAAACATTTTTAACTGAAAATATGACAAAATTGCTTTCAACAACAACTGATGAACAGATAGTTACCACTTATTTATGAAGACTGTTAATGTTCTAGACAATTTAAGTTTGAGCACAGAATTGAGTTGAGCATGAAAAAAGTTTTATAATCACGGGACCTGATCAGATGTTTGAGATTAGAGACTGGTTTCAAATCTCAGTTAAAATTTTTTAGCTAAGGTCTAGAATGACTGCCTTACGAAATTATACTTTTTATGAGTAGCTTCCTAATGTGCAATTTTTGAATGTTTTTATGCGTTTTATTGGGTCAATATTTTCAGACGTGAATGAGTGTCTCGTGAATCCATGTAGAAATGGTGGAAACTGTGTAAACCTGGATGGAACGTATCAATGTCAGTGTCCTCAGGAATGGACCGGAAAGGACTGCTCTATTGGTGTGTTTTCTTTATCATTTTATGCTCTGTTTGTGTTTTCTTTACCATTTTATGTTCTATGTTTGTGTTTTCTCTACCATTTTATGCACTATTTGTGTATTTCTCTAAAAAATTAAGGGGTGGGGCAGATGGAAGGATTCGAGATTTTTCCGGTCTTTGGGCCAGTGCGGTAGTTTTTGTTTCATCAGAATGAACTGGTGTATTTGTTGGGGTGATTGGAAAAAGAGGTGTTAAGGTTGGGTTTGTGCTTTTGTCTGGTCCTTGGTTTAAACAAAGACAGAATGAAAAAAACTATGCGTCTCCCACCTTTGTGCCTGCATATAACATACAACAAATGATCTGTTGTTTTTAACTCAGTTGTTTCAAGTTAAACGACTACTGTCTCAAACAATGACAATAATTATAATGTCCACGAAATAATCTGCTACAAAGCAAAGGAAGATTTGGAATTGCTGCATTGCGTTCAAGTCGAAGTAGATTGCAAAGTTTTTATAATCTTGTAACAATACATGATTGTACTGTTTAATAGTTAATACATTTAAATATTGTATGATATAATGTTGTACAGTTGATATAAGATTCTGAAATGGTTTATGGAAGTTTTTAATCACTTAACAAAGTAATTTCTGTGGCTTTCTCAATTTGATTTATTCCAATTCAATTAAAACCCCTTTTATTCTCATATTAAATGCAGTACAAAATATTGTTAACATTTTATTATTCCCATATACGCCAATTTAACCTTTTTCTAAAGCCCGACTGTAAACGGAAATTTTTTAACTTAATAAATAAAAACAATTTTTTTCATTGTATTTTATTTGTTTGTCTAGATGTGGATGAATGCATGCTCTACGCTCCCTGTCTAAATGGCGGCTCTTGCACGAATATCGCCGGAGGTTATTTGTGTCAGTGTCCTGAGCAGTGGACCGGTGATAACTGCCAACAAGGTGGGTGAATATGATAATTTTGACTGATAAGTTGGGTGGGTTTAAACAGTATTTATTCAAGAAAATCTTAATGCACATAATTTTAATAATCAGTCAGTATTTTTTTAAGGAATGCACATACTATAATGTTCAGGCAAAAATAAATAAATGCCATATAACATTTTAACACAACAAGATGGTGATTAAAGTATGGTGGAAGAGAATGCATAAAATGGTTTGGGTTTGTAGTTTTGTAATTAGTGAAACCTTTTGTTTTGAAATTATTATTAGTGTTGCATAGATTACTTATATTGATTCATGCATTACTTTTATATTTTCAATGGGACGTTTCTGGATCACTTATACTAAATTAAATTAAATTGGATTAATCCTTTACTCCTTGAATACTCCTAGAATTATATGAGTGACTGATCTGACGTCTGAACTGGATCTACTCTGTTTAGGTCAATTATCCTTTCATCTTACATTGTAATCTTAAAGTGAACAGCGTGGATCCTTTTCAGACGGCACAGATGTTTCGGCTGATCAGGGTCTACACCTGTAGCTTTTGAGAATCCATGAAGTAACAAGTTAAACAAAAGATGAAATTGCTTTTCTCAAAAAGCATTTTGATTATTTACAGATGTAAACGAGTGTTTGATATCAAACCCATGCAGCAACGGAGGCACATGCATCAATATTCGTGGTGATTTCCAGTGCCTTTGTCCGCCACAGTGGACCGGAGAAAGATGTACAGTCGGTAAGAAAATCTTTTTTTTATTAAAAGTTGTTTATAAAACACACGTCAGAATAATATCTTTTTATAAAATGGTTCGTTAATCTTATCTGTTTTTTTTTCTTCTGGACGAGGACTCTTGTCTTAATCTTGTTAATTTCATCCCCACTTCCGCCAAATACAGTTTTAGCAATATACATAGAAAAACATTTCTATACGTTATGTAAATGTTTCACTTTGTCATCAGTACGTGATGACGACCACGTTTGAATTTGTGTTTTAACGTTGTTTAAATTATTTTTTTTTATTAAAAACACTCTTGTTTATGACTTTCATAGATTTTGACGAGTGTAATATGACAAACCCTTGTCTACACGGCGGAACCTGTACCAACACTGTAGGAGGATACAAGTGTTTCTGTCCACCAGCATGGACAGGCGAAATATGTGAAATGGGTACGTTATTTAATATATAAAAAATAACAAATGACAAATGTTTCTTGTATTATATTTAAATTTAACACAAAGTACATATTGTTTGTTAAATATCATAATGTTGACATTATAAATTATTTTATATTATTAGTGAAATGGTTTAAATTTTAGGAAACACCTATTTAATCAATAGAGCAATCAAGCAGTTGAACAATTGATACATCACTAGACAACCTCACCCTCATATTTTATTAGGCCAAATAATTTGAAAATGAAATATATATCTTTGCATGTTTATTATAAATAAGGGCAAATAGTTCACAGAACTTGTTCAAACCGAACCAGTAAAAGTTTGATTAATGTTCTTGTTTGCTGTCTGTTTGTCGTGTTCGGTGTCTTTCAACGTTTCTGTTTTTAACTATATTAAATTATCACTGTCTGCTGTACTACTGACTGCTGTAAAAAGCCTCCACATACATCCAATCAATGTTGTTATAAATTACGACTTTTGAAAAACGTTGAGCATGATGCGTACACTTAACAACTTTTTTAAGTATACACCTTCGTACCGGGGCATTACTGGCGTGATTTTTGGACTATTGTCCTAAAACTTTTAATAAACCATGCAATGGATACTAAATGATTTATTAGTAAAACTTCATTCAAAATGACAGACAACTGTCTGCTCAAAATCATTTTGAATACTGACACCCACAGAATACAAATTCACAAAATCAGTTAATAAAGCGGATGTTCAACTTAATAAACGAATTACGCGTATATATAAATGAATATTTGGAATCTAGAAATATGCTACTCGTCTATGTCTGTTAAATTAAATTAATTTCATTCTAATCTTAATGTTTTATAACTGTTTATAGTCCAACCCACTTTTGGGGCAAATCAGTTTGAATGCATAAAAAGTAGCACCTATCTTTTAGTTTTCCAATATGCCTGTTAAATTCCACCATTTTTTTTTAATAAATCAGTTAGTATTTATTGCATTTTTATTGAAAGTTTTAGAGCAATAGCTCAGTTATCAAGCCAATAATGCCTCAGTACGAAGGTGTAAAGTTAGGAAAGTTGTTAAGTGTATATCTGTGTAAATATTGAATTAAAATGTTAAATTCCAATTTTTTATTTAAAATTAAATCTATTCATTTTCTGATCACACCAACGACATTACCTTCTGTTTTAGATGTGAACGAGTGTGAGCGGTCAACACCAGTCTGTAAGAATGGAGGAACATGCTACAACTCCTACGGGTCCTTTGTTTGCAGATGTCCGCCGGCTTGGACTGGTCCAACATGTGAAGATGGTAATAGATACAAATGACATTTATAACATATTTTCATATATTGAATTCGATTAACACGTTTAGTCATGAAGAAGACGCTATATAAGCGCTTGGTGTGAAATGTTTTCTTAACAGTTCTTGCTTATTATGTTGTTTCTTAAATGCGTTTCTCTTGACATGGCTTATAAGCATAGCACTATGGAATTGTTATAAAACTTGCGAAAAGAAAAAAAGTTTGTTAAAAAAACAAATCATATCTAAATGTTTGTAGCATTTAAACATATTAAATGTATTATCTGGACTATGAAAAAAAACTTGCCTGGCCTAGTTCAGCAAGAACTGTTTCACATTGTTAACACAGTTTACGTCGTTATGCCACTCTAGGCTTATTCAAGATTTTAGAACATTCTTTTAACTATCGATAATGCTAAGATCAATTATTATGTTATAATGGCACGTTTAACAAATATTCTTTTCACTCCAGACCGAGATGAGTGCATAGAGGGTAGACCTTGTCGTAACGGAGGTACCTGCATTAATCAAGCCGGAGGTTATGTATGCCAATGCACGCCTGGGTGGACAGGACCTAACTGTAATGTCGGTAAGTTCATAGGATATAGCATTTTTCTAACTCTTACGTGATTGCCATGTTTACTACTGTATGTCTTGTAAATCAATAATATCAGAGTTGATGTTATTAATTTCCATTTATTTACTTTACAATGATTATGCAAACAAAAAGCTCCCAGTAACAGCTGTATCCGCTATACTCCAAAACATCTTTCCTTCATGAAATTTTTGATCACATTATCAAGGAAAGAAACTAAGAATATCACCGGCATAATCAAATAATTTATATTTAATTAACAATATGTGACTAGATTTATAAAAGATGAGTGACAATCGTCTTTTAGATATACAATTAATTAGTTGTATTAGTTGTATTCTATATGCAATTTACATTAGTAAATTCGAAAAACGTGTATTTCAAAATTCTTTTCAGATGTGGACGAATGTCAGTACTCACCGTGTGTAAATGGCGGTACATGCGTCAACAGTTTGGGATCGTTCACTTGCGAATGCCCACCAGCCTGGCGAGGACCTCTCTGCAAAAACGGTTTGTTGTTTTAGTGTAAAATTCAAAAATGATTCCTTACATATGTAAAATGCATTTCTACAAATGTTTTAAATATTGCATTGCTTTTAAATGGTGAGTTTAAGGCACAAACTTTACGAGTCTGGGGCTAGGCGGCGTATACATTTATATGCATTTCTGTTATTGCCCATGAACAGGTTAAAGGGCAACGAGCCTGCAACAGTTTGATATGTGTTGTGTTCTGTGGCTTGTAAAGTTTCCTGTTTTTATATATTTAGATACCGATGAATGTGCTTTGAATCCGTTCATTTGTCTTCACGGCGGCATATGTGTTAACACAGAAGGTGGATACAACTGCAACTGCACCCAAGGATGGGGAGGAAAGAATTGTGAAGAAGGTAAATATTATAATATTTTTTATTGTTTCCTATGTGTAAATGCTCTTTGAAAAGCGGGATCCGGTATAGGTTACCCGCTGAAACGTTTTTCTGCGCCTAAATGCATGGCGTCATTAAAGCCTGATGTAGCCATTATGTTTCTAAGATTATTTAAACACCGTTTCATCTTTTGAATCCTCCTTGAAAATGGGGAGTTTAACCCCTGAAACTTTTGTTTGGATTAAATTTGTGTATTTGCCAACTGGGGTTATAATATTTTTGTTCATTTATTACTAAAACTGAGCCTGCAAAGTTTTCATATTTTGTCATGTTCGGTGGCTTTCGAAGTGCCCTTTCTTTTATAAAACATCATATTATATTCGTATTTTTGCATTGTTTCAGACAATGAGCCCTGTCTCAGAATTCAGTGCCTTAATGGCGGATACTGTGCAGAGGATCTCAACCAGATTGGTGTGTACTCGTGCGTGTGCCCAAAGGGCTGGACTGGAGACAAATGCCAATACGGTACAATAATTTATCACTTATTTATTTAATATATTGTTTAATAATTTATCATTTATTTAATATATGGTACAATAAGTTATCACTTATTTATTTAATATATGGTACAATAATTTATCCCTTATTTAAGTTACAATAATTTATCCCTTATTCATATTTATTGTACAATAATTTATCACTTATTTATTTAATATATTGTTCAGTAATTTATCACTTATTTATTTAATATATGGTACAATAATTTATCACTTATTTATTTAATATATGGTATAATAATTTATCACTTATTTATTTCAATAATTTATCTCTTATTTATTTTTATTGCACAATAATTTATCACTTATTTATTTTTATTGCACAATAATTTATTACTTATTTTTTATGGTACAATAATTTATCACTTATTTATTTATAGATATATTATATTTATAAATATAGTACTACAGAAAATTTACACTCTTTTAATTTAGATTTTTTAGAAAGGTTCTTTCACAAGAATATTACAGACATTTTTGACATACGTTACATCCATGTTAATAATCGTTAGGTTATTTCATGTTTCATGGATCGAAGTCCGAGAATTTTTGCCAGCGTGAATATACTATTTGCGGCTTATCGCGAAATTTTGTTCCGGGAAATTAAATGATACCACAGTAATTGTTAGTTGTAAACAAAATCTTAAGTTAATGTTTTTCGATACATCAGATGTGAACGAGTGTCTGGAAGTCGAACCTTGCAAGAACGGTGGCACGTGCACTAATCTTGTTGGCTCCTTCTATTGCACATGTAAAGCTGGATTCGAGGGCGAAACTTGCGAAGTTGGTATGTATATAGTAATAAAATTTTGACTACAATAAAACATTATTAAAAGGTTAATTATAAATAAATTTTAACACGATTTTGCATATTATTTAGATTTAGTCAATTGATTTTGAGGTAGAAAAACAATAGTTTCTTAATACGTAGAAATTATGACAAATTTATTAGTTATTAGTTATTGTTTTGGAAAAATTTCGTAAGTTTTGATAAGCGCAATGTTTTGTTGATGGCGCGAAATTGTACTGTTTTTTTTGGTGTAAATATTAAGTTGCACTCAACCCGAGGCTTGGCGGCGTGGGCAGTAATAAGCATTTTAATAAGCCCATTAACAGGCCCAATCTAACCAAGCATGCATTATTGTTCTGTTTGTCGTGTTCGGTGGCTTGCAAAGTTCCCTGTTCATCTGTTGCAAATTTATATTGATTTTGTTGTTTTTGAGCTAGAAAAACTATGAAGTCTAAATACATAGAAATTATTATTAATATTTTAGTTATTATTTTCTTTCAATTTCGTTAGTTTTGAAAAGTGAAAAGTTTTGTCACTTAATTTCAGATCGTAACGAGTGTCTACAGAACCCTTGTCAAAATGGAGCAACTTGTGTAAACACGATCGGTTCTTACTATTGTACATGCTTGGAGGGCTGGGAGGGAATTCACTGTGCACAAGGTTTGATACATAACAATACATTACAGAAAAACACTAGTGGATATTTTATGTCCTATTAAGTGATATGCTGACTATTTTACTTTCAGAGAGCGTTTTTATATATTTATGTTCTAGGAAAGAGTTGTTTTGGAGGTATTTACTAACGTAAAATTTTATGTTATAGTTTTGAAAGAAAAGCTTTGAAAAAAATAACTGAGCATTCGATTTCGTCTTGTAATACTTATAGGTGACGGTCGATCATTGATCAATTAATGTTTTGCCAAGAAAATCTAATTTGCATGATAGTCATATTAATTTTGCACTATATTGGTACTGATTTGAGCGTTGTAATTCGCTTTAAATCTAATGATGATGATCATTATATGATACGATTTTTCCCCATGAAAATCTTGTGACAAAAACGTATTAGAATTAAATGTTCCTGTTGATTAAGATATTGGTAGTAATATTTACATTACCGCTCTAAAGTTAATACTCTTTTATCTATAATTTTCGTTGTTTGACAAAGAATTTCTATTGTTTATATATTCAGATCGTAAAGAGTGCACTTTGTTCACCAATCCTTGCAACGGACATGGAAAGTGTATAGAACTCCCAGGCTCATACAGATGTGAATGCAACGAAGGCTGGTCAGGACTATATTGTGCTAATGGTTTGTTGTATATTATTTAATTATAATCATTCTGCTTCCAATTCCGTTTTCTAGTGATAGGGTTAGAAAACAATTTTTACGATTCTGAATAGTTTACAGATTATTGATTTTTAGTTATGCTTATGACGAAGGCCATGCACATCGTTCGATATATTCTGACAAATTAAACTGAAAAAGTTTATAATTATCATGAAAACATAAAATATTCATAATAATCATAATAATCAGAAATAGTCAAAGTCAGATAACTCACCCTCTACAACAGCCAAAAATAGAGGAAAAGAGATGGGTTTTTAAAATTATAACACACAATCAGCAAACATTATGTCCTGGTGAGTTACCACATTGAAGTGGCAAACCGGAGTTGGGATTCGAATGGAGGCATTTACAATAAAGATAAAAATATATCGGTCACAAAGAAACATATTTAAAAGAAAAACAGTTACTGGAAGGATATTTAATTCCTTTTTTCAGACACTGATGAATGTTTGACAATCCAGTGCTTACATGGCGGTACTTGTATCAACCTTCTTGGCAGCTTCAAATGCGAGTGTCCGCCATCTTGGACTGGAAAATTGTGCGAAAATGGCAAGAACAGTTTTCTTACTAGTTTCAAACAAAGAGTTGAATGAAAATTTTTATGAAAGTAATTGAATCGTTCAAAACATGCTGTTCAAATGTTCTAAAAGAGGAATAATTTTTCCAAATGGTGGAAGTATTCGTCTTATGTATATGTTTGTGTTATAGTGGATAAAATATTGTAAAAGTCTGCAGTTTCTTCTAAATAGGCCTTTGGTTTAATAGGCAATTTAAATCTTTTTATAGACATTTGAAACGTTTAGATTTCTTACTGTATTATTACGAATATTGTTCATTATTTAAGAAGCATTTTACGTCTTTTAATAGGTATTTTACGCAATTTATTTTATTTCTAACTGATATTAAGAATTGTTCATGCTTCTTTTATAGTCAATTTACACCTTTTAATAGGCACTCTACATGTTGATATTTTCAAACTGTTATTATGATTTTTTCATGGGTTAATATCAAAATAAATTTGTAGATGTAAACTTGTGTCTTGCCATCGAGTGTCTTAACAACGCTACATGCGTAAACAGAGCAGGGGCTTATCTGTGCAAGTGTCTTCCAGGATTTACTGGCGAATTCTGCGAGATTGGTGAGTTCTTTTTATGGTTCTGTGAAATCTGCTGAATAATAAAGCATGGGTGAATTAAGAAGGGGTTCAGAGGGGTTGCTCGAAACTCCTCTTTTTTTGGAAGCAATATTTAATTTCCATGGGGCGTTTCGCCAAAAAGTTCGAAATTATTTTGTAACTACCCTAAGACTGCCCCCAAACAAATCTCCTTTCTGGAAATCAGACACTGAACGCAAGCTCTCGATTGACAGAAATTGTTGAAGTTGAGGCAAATATTTAAATATTTAATCATACAATACTATTATTGTGTTCATTGCAATATTTAAGTTTATATAAAATATCAAAGAGGTTCAGAGATCATAGCATATTAAACATTAAGCAATTTATATGAAAAGCGTTCTTTAAGAGATATTTAAATTTTAATCTTCAAAACAATTATTCACATATTGAACTTCAAAGAAAACAAACGCGAAAAAATCCGTAAGCTGTGCTCAGGTTTATGCAGTTACTTTCTTAAAAGTTGGTCCGCAGGAGGTAACAAAAATGATTACTTATTTTGCAGATGTCAATGAATGTCTTCAGAACCCTTGTTTAAATAACGGTACGTGTGTCAACACGAAAGGTTCTTTTAGATGTCTTTGCCCACCAGGCTTTGAAGGACACATTTGTGAAACCAGTGAGTACATTCTCATGTTAAGATTACAGTGTTTTTTTTTTATGCCAAATATTTGGAGAAATTGGGCCCCATTCCCCCTTCAAAATAGTATATATTTTTCTCTTACATCCTGGGACCTCAGACTGGTGTCCACAGAAGGATATATCAAACCTAAAAATGATATTATAGTTTTTGACCTTAAAATTATTGACGTTTGGAATTTAATTTAAAAATATTTCAGCAACTTTTGTTCATTGCATATAGACATTAACTGAAGTACCTGTCATTAGGTGTCATTAAAATGTAATTATTAAATTTCATATTGGCTTCATTTCTTACTGTATTTATTTTAATTAGATGTGAATGAATGCTTGACCAATCCATGCAAAAACGGAGGAACGTGTGTGGACCTTATAGGATCATACGATTGTATCTGTACAGAACAATGGTCCGGACCTAATTGTGATAATGGTAACATAATTATTTTTTTTTACATATATTGGTTTGCTTTAAAAATACAAAGGCAACACTAAGTCATTACAAATCAGCGCAAAAGTTTTGCGTTAAAACTCTGAAGTCATGAAAAGTTAAGGAATTTTTGTCATAAGAACTGCGTAATTTTTGTAATAGTTTTCAAATGAAGGTACATTTGAATCGAAAGCTTGTGTTGCGTAAATAAATAACATTCTCCGTGTTTACTAAAAAACCATATTAGCGTTGTATATGCCGTATGGCGGCTGTAAAAGTCTCCCCGTACATTCAATAAGTACTGTTATCATTTACCATTTTTGAAAGTTGTTTAGTACGATATATATATTTGTGTAATTATTGAGTAGCGCTCCACCTAGGGCTAGGCGGCGTGGGTAGTAATATGCACTTTCATCACTGCCATGAACATGGTCAATCAAACAGACCTGGCAAAAATTTGATATTTTTCGCGTTCGTTAGCTTTTAAAGTTTGTTTCTATCTATTTATTAAATATCATAGTATCGTTGGTTGTGCCGTGTGGCGGCTGTAAAAAGTCTCCCCGTACATTCAGTCTCAGTCAGTACTGTTCTTTTCCATCTATTATAGATACAGACGAATGCTTTAACAACCCGTGTAGTCACGGCGCTACCTGCAGGAACATTAAAGGTGGCTTTGTTTGTGACTGTACAGAAGGATGGACGGGACCGTTATGTAAAGTGGATGACAATGAATGCAGCCGAGGACCATGCATGAACGGTGCAAGGTGTGAAAATACGCTGGGATCGTTCCAGTGTGTCTGTCTGGAGGGATGGACTGGTCCATTATGTGACGTCGGTGGGATATTTAAATTTTATGTTGTTTGGTGTTGGTTTTGTTTGCAAACTCAGTTAAAACGATGTTTTTGTTTTTTTCTTCATTCAATGGATGTGATGTCATTCTGTTATTATTGCATGTAAATAAACACATTGCGTCTGAAAGAATTTTGCTTATACATTTTAATTATGTTATGTAAATGTATACTAGATTGCGAGGTAACATTTATCTTTAATCGTTTATTATAAATTTCATGTGTAACCACCTGAATACTTACACTCTGCAACCAATAGGTGTCCGCTTGCGAATAAGTTTACTTCATATGTTTTTCCTCAAGTGCTAACACTAAGTCATATTACTTTTTACCAGATATCAACGAGTGTTTGTTACCAATGTGTAAGAATGGAGGCACCTGTGAGAACACGTACGGCTCGTACCGATGTATCTGTCCTCCAGCATGGACGGGCAAGGACTGCAGCGCAGGTAGGTGTTTCCTGTTTAAGAATGTTGTAAATAGATTTTGGAGACCATGTGACATATTTATATTGGTTATTTGCGAAGACACTTTAAAATTCTCAATGAATCAGTGGTTGTTTTTAAGATGTATCACAGTTTGCGGAACTTAACGATGCATTTCCTGTTATTTAAATTCAATAAGATTTAATTAAATTCGAATTCATTAAAGACATTTTTGCATTTTCATGTACCCACTAGTTGATTAATTAATATTTCGGGAGATTTTAACATAGCTCAATACTAACTTGTGCCCAAGGTTATAAAACTGAGCATGGAAACCAGTCTCAAATCTCAAGCATCTGATTGGCTGAAATGGTCGCCATTTCAGTCAATCAGATGCTTGAGATTTGAGACTGGTCTCCAGTCTCAGCTTTATAACCTTTAGCCTTGTTGTTCACCTTCGAAATTAATGGAGGACAACAATATGTACTGTTTAAAACTTAACTTAACTATAACGGTTAAGGTGATACCTTTCGCAGAGGGTACCCGTTGCTTAAGTCAATTAGTCGTACGTTACAAGAGTGCTGTTTAACAAGTGTGATTTATAAACCAAGTGATCTTGTTTCCACAGATGTAGACGAATGTGCTAGAATAACATGCCTCCATGGCGGTGTCTGTATGAACTTGAACGGATCCTATAAATGCGACTGTCCAAAACAATGGACAGGAGATATCTGCCAAACAGGTAAATACTTTAACTAGTACTAAAGACCATCATTGGATGGCTTAATTTTGTTGTTGTGATTTTTTATGCCTCCACAAAGTGGGAGGCATATAGAGTTGCACTCGTCCATACGTACGTACGTCCGAACTTACGTCCCCAAATCTTGTGGCATCATCTCCTCCTACACTGGCGGATTTCTTTTAAACTTGCACAGATGATCAAGCAGGATGTGTAGATAATCGTAAAGAAAGGATTTTTTCTACGACCATTTTTACCAGAGTTATGGCACTTTGTTATTAAAAATAATGTTGCAGCAGTGGGGGCATCAGTGTCAGAGGACACATTCTAGTTTTTAATTTTCAACCTTAAATAACAATACGTCTCTTTCCAAACGTTTGCAAAAATCCCACAAAAGAAATGCTATAAAGAAAGGAAAGATGAATGATTTCATGCATTACTTCAAATTTTTAAATACGTATTTCTAAAATGGCTTTTTTATCTTGGGCTAAAAGCGACTCCGCATGTTTTAATGATAGGGTTCAGGTTTAAATATCTATGTCGCTTGAAGCAAATTTTTGAATGAAACATTTTTTTATCTAGAAATTGACAGCTAAAAATAGTAAAAAATTATACCTGCCGATTAATTGTCAATATTATATATAATATTAATGTTTTCTTAAACCATGTTTAATGAAAGTTGTTCTTTTGTTTATCTAGATGTAAACGAATGCTTGACTGCAGACGCATGTTTTAATGGAGGAACCTGTCGAAACCTGCTTGGTTCATTCCGTTGTGATTGTCCAGATGGATGGGTTGGTGACAGATGTGAACTTGGTAATTTAATTTCAATTTCAATACACTTTTTATTGCCACTTAGGATTCCCATGCAATACACTTTCCATGTAAAATTTTGTTTGATAGGTGTGCACTTGGTATTTTAATTACATTTTAATTGGTGATACATGTAGATGTAAACTTAGTAATTTAATAATATTTTAATATGTTTTAAATATGAATTTAGTAATAATTATTGAATTATATTTTTTATTGGTGATTGATGTGAAATTGGTAATTAAAATATATTTTTAATTTGTTATAGATATGAACTTGTTAATTTGATAACCTTTTAAAATGGGGATAAATGTGAACATTGTATTTTTAAAACACATTTTTTTTCACTGACCATTCCAATGCAGTATCCGAACCAAAGCTTAAATTGCATTGTCTGTTTTGTCTATATGTCCTCGGGTTTGTCTATTGTCCGTTTCAGTTGTTATTGCGTTTTAACCATGTTTTATTATTTGTTGGTCTAAGTAGAGGGTTCTGAAATATTGTATATGGCTAATCTAAACCATCTAAATCGATTTGTAACAACAGTTATGTAAAACAGAAGTTTTGGAAACTTATAATGAGTTCTGTGATGAACTTAACTGAAATATGTATCTAGTTGCTTTTTTTTGCTTTCTTGTTAAATCAGCATAGTTTTATTGTGTGTGGTTCGTGGGTTTGACTACAGAATGTTAGTCCATTGTTATTTATAACACAGATATTGACGAATGCTTGAGAAATCCTTGTTACAATGGTGGAACTTGCACAAACACGGTGGGCTCCTTCAGTTGTATTTGTGCTGAGGGATGGATGGGACCAGTTTGCCTTATAGGTATCAATAACATTTTTTTCTTCTTTCACACACACACACAAATCACCAAATGTTTACTTTGAATAATTATAGGCAGTTAAATATTTAGCTTTCTTTGTTGGCCGTTGTTAACAGGATCAACATTTTTTTCACGATTAATTCAAAATAAAACTTACTGTTATATACAATAGGCTATCACACATCGTTCACCGCAGCCTGGGTTATTCATTCTTTCAAACGGCGTCTGAGAAAACTATGTAATATTGTCAGTTAATGTCCAAGGATGGGGTTAATTTTCTTGAACAAACCCAGTTTATCAGTTTTACACACATTAATTTATATGCTGTGTTATATAATAAATAAGAATTATATGATAATGTGACAGTAAAGTAGTTTTGCTTGTATTATGTTCATTGTTCCTTGTATTATACTGTTAGTATGGCCTGCCATTTTATTATTGTCGTATTTTATTTTGAAGGTAAAATATTTGAGTCGAATATTCTGTAGTCATAATATTATACATTCTTTTGCTATTTAGATATAAATGAGTGTATGGATAAACCATGTATGAATGGCGGAACCTGTGATAACACCCAAGGCTCCTACCGCTGCCGATGCCCTAAGGGATACACCGGGCGAAACTGTGAAACAGGTAGGTAGAGTACTTGTTTTCCGAATAAACAATTCATAATTTGTGAATTTTATACAAGTTTCCATATTAACGAATATATCATAAGAAAACATTATATGTAAAATAGATGAAAAAGGATCATCTTTAAAAGCTACTGAACACGACACATATCAAAATATTGCTGTCAGGGTTTAATTGAGCCTGATCATGGGCAGGAATAAAAATGTATATTATTGTATATTAATAATGTTAGCAAAAATAATGGTCCGCGTCTGAGGATTAATACGACCAGTAACACAAATGATAGTGCCTCTAGCTGGGAGCGAATCCGCACCGTCACGGCGACAGCGCCTAGCCCTGCAATTCCTGCGACGCAACCAATTGAGCTAACCGGGACAACCCCAAAAAAGGTTGATCAGATAGCCTTGATATACATAACAATCACTGCATGACATCGGTAACGGGTTATTTACTGATAACAGTACTGACTATACGTACGGGGAGACTTTTTACAAGAGATATTCATTTCAGATGTCGACGAGTGTGAACTTAACCCATGTCTATATGGAGGCACATGCATTAACACAGTGGGATCGTTCTATTGTGAATGTCCGCCAGGAAGAACCGGTTTAGATTGTAGAAATGGTGAGTAAGGTTAAAAAAATGACGAATGATGCTATTTCAGTAACTATAAATATTGCTTTTAACATTAAGAGCCAGTTAGACTAATGTTGATAACGCATGTTAACTTTCAATTTACGGTAACTAGCAGTTGATGCATCACGTTCTCATCATAACAACTGTTTAGCTATAAACACATAATATTATCCAAGGTCACCTTAAAATATTGAAGCTGCAGTTGATGATAATAATTATACGATTTTTAAAAAAAAATTTATTTAACCCTTAACCGATTCGGTGACTGATGATGTTTTGAGAGGTTGAGAGGAAAATAGAAAGAACATCCCCAGAAATAATATATTGAACTATTTAATGTTGTAGATACAAACGAGTGTGAGCAAAATCCTTGCCTACATGGAGGTACTTGCTTCAATACAGATGGATCTTACCGATGTCAGTGCACAGAGTTCTGGGAGGGACAGGATTGTCAGAAAGGTGAGTAATTAAAACACACTATCATGGATGTAGTATTAGATGTGAAGGTTTACGTGGATGAAAGCGGATAAAACAAAAGCATGAAAAAAGTGCTTGGGTTAAAAAAGTGAAATACGCATATCAGGAATAGCCAAATCCAGAAAGCACAGAATTCCCACACAGCAATAATGGTAGAGGGAAAACAAAGCATGGGTTTATTATTTGATCAATTTCAAAAAGATATCACAAATAATTAACAGAAATGGAAAAGTTATGGATTACTGCATTGAAAGGTAATGCAAATTTTGAATGACGATGATGCAGAACTTTAGAGACAATATGCGTTATACTGCTAGTAAAACTGCGATCAAAGCCATTAATTATTAGATGATGTGGGGCATGTCTGAGAGTATTTTTCGTCGGTCATATCTTTTGACATTTTAGATGAATTTCGACTATATACATTATTTTCACAGCGCATTGCAAAATAAGCAATGTCGTCGCCTACCGAAATGACTTCATTTAACGGATGACAAAAGGTGCAATATTATATATTGTATTTTATTGTGGAGATGGGAATAAATTATCCATGCATGTGGCATTTACCTACACGATTATTTGTTTTTAGACCGCAATGAATGCTTAGAGATTTTATGTTTAAACGGAGGAACATGCAACAATCTGATCGGAGGATATGAATGTGTGGACTGCAATGCCGGATGGACTGGAAAACTCTGTGAAATAGGTAGGTCTAAATATCAAAGTTAAAATGCATAGATGCTTCAAAATATATTGAACTTTTATTGAAGGAATATTCACTTAAAATTTTAGTATTTGCTTCGGTTACATATCTCAGCACTAATTTGTAATTGCAGTCGAAATACCGAAGTGTTGATATCTAAGAATAGACTTTTTCGTAAGAAGAGCCTTCTCTAGACCATTCATACTTTGAAGGAAACAGTAAATGACAAAAATATCTATCATGACTAGTTCCATGATTGCCAGAGATGCGATTCAATTTTGTAGGTTATGTCTTTTACAAAAAATAAAATTAAATCAGTAAAAGGAACTGTATCATATGCTATTTTCACCCAGCAAAAACTAAATGATAATGTTTTTCAGACATTGACGAATGTTTAAACGAAACAAATCCATGTCTACACGACGGAAAATGTATCAATACCAAAGGTTCCTTTATCTGTCAATGTAAACAGGGCTGGACAGGCAAACTTTGTGACATCGGTAAGTCAAAAATATCAAAATTTATAATTTAAACTGTAAAAAGACCTGTAAACAAAATTAAATGTGGCGTACTATTCTCACACATGCAACGTACAAGTGAATATATTTAAAACCGAAGTTGTTATAACATTAATAACGCAGTAAAATTCACTCGAAAAGGTCCAAAAAGGTACTGATTAGTCCTAAAATTCGGCTAAATTAGCTTCTGATCCCGATCAGTCCGAAATTTCTGATAAACTAGCGCCTGTTCCTGATTAGTCCTAAATTTCTGCTAAATAAGCGCCTGTTCCTGATTAGTCCTAAATATCGGCTAAATTAGCTCCTGTTCCTGATTAGTCCTAAATATCGGCTAAATTAGCTCCTGTTCCTGATAAGTCCTAAATTTCTGCTAAATTAGCTCCTGTTCCTGATTAGTCCTAAATATCGGCTAAATTAGCTCCTGTTCCTGATAAGTCCTAAATTTCTGCTAAATAAGCTCCTGTTCCTGATTAGTCCTAAATATCGGCTAAATTAGCTCCTGTTCCTGATAAGTCCTAAATTTCTGCTAAATAAGCTCCTGTTCCTGATTAGTCCTAAATATCGGCTAAATTAGCTCCTGTTTTGTCATTCGTAGCTTTTGCATATGAGTACAATAAGTATTAAGCACATCTGAGACATTTAATATTTAAACCTAAATAATGAATAATATTACGAACATATTAATTTTTTATTTATAAAATTTTATTTATTTATTTATTTATTTATTTATTAAATTTTCTTTTCTTTCTTTCTTTCTTTCTTACTTAATTTCTTTTTTAAATTAATTATTGTATTTTATTTACAGATGAAAATGAATGTTTGGTGTTCCCCTGTCAGCATGGCTCAACATGTAACAACCTTCCGGGAACATATGAGTGTATCTGTGTAGAGGGATGGGAAGGAGCTAATTGTCATATAGGTTCGAATTAACAAGACTTTTAACGAGTTTAAGTCATACCACCTTCTTGTTCACCTTCTGGTGAGACAAGCAAATTACTATTTTGCTGAACTGTACTGAAATAAACTAAAAAGACAACATAATGAAACATTTATTTTGAAGTAGAATTTTAGGTGTAAGGTCTATTTATGATGTTAAGAAAAATGTTGGTATATTTTTTTCTTGTCTATTAGCTTCGTTTTTGCTTGTACACACTTTTCCTATGTTAAATTTAAAGGTAATCTTGCACAGTTGATCTTTATGTATTTTCATACAAGTACGTTTTGAATTTACGCCTTACTATCTAACCCTAAACACTGTTGTAAAAATGCGAATTCTGGAGCAGGCTCCAAGATTATAAATCTGAGAAAGGAAACCAGTCTCAAATCTCAAGGATCTGATTGGCTGATTGTATCAAGATGGTATAGCACTCGGGCCATTTGACCCTGAACTTCATGGGATATGGCTGTTACCGATGGGCGAACAGGGTCGATCTAGATCAGTCGGCACATTTGTGCTATCAGATCAGGATGTACACTGTTCGCTTTTCTATTTATTGTATTATTTCTGATCAAACAGTGTGGATGCTGCTGAGACGGCACGAATGTGCTGGCTTATCTGAATCTACACTGCAATTGCGACAAAATCCGTCTAAAAAGCGCGTACAACAAGAAAACTTAAGTTATTTTCTGTGTTTCAGATATAAACGAGTGTTTACTGTTTGCCCCATGTTTGAACGGTGGAATCTGTTATAACGGTGCGGGAACATATTCTTGTCAGTGCCAGCAGGGATGGACTGGCAGAAACTGCGACGTTGGTTAGTTGTGATCGATAAAAACTATAAAATTGAAACATTAATGCAAGCAATACTCTGATATTTTCGTAAATGATAAACACATGATGCACCAAACATCTTATGATTTGTCATTATGGACTTATCTTAAATCATAAACACCAAACATCGTATTTTAATCTTTTCTTAAATGAATAACACATGAAGCACCATAGAACGTTATTATAATCTTTTCTTAAATGATAATCACATAAAGCATGAAAGAACATATTATGATATTTTCTTAAATGATAAAAAAGCAAAGCATCAATCATGATATTACATTATGGGTGTTTCTTAAATGACAAACAAGCAGAGCACCAACAACCTTATTATAATCTTTTCTTAAATTTCTTAAATCGTAAACACCAAACATCGTATTTTAATCTTTTCTTAAATGAATAACACATGAAGCACCATAGAACGTTGTTATAATCTTTTCTTAAATGATAATCACATAAAGCATGAAAGAACATATTATGATATTTTCTTAAATTATAAAAAGGCAAAGCATCAAACATGATATTACATGTATGGATGTTTCTTAAATGACAAAAACGCAGAGCACCAACAACCTTATTATAATCTTTTCTTAAATGATAAACACCCAAAGCACCAACCATAGTTTTATGATCTTGTCTAAAAAGATAAACACATAAAGCATCAACCATTTTATTTTGTTCTTTTCAAAATTCTATTTTCATCTACTTCTTAAATTATTAAAACATAAAGCACCAAAATGTATTATGATCTTTTCTTAAAAATAAATGTCACAGTGTAAGAAAGAAGTGCAGCCTGATAAAGACCAAACATCGTAATAGCAAAGAGTGGATAATAGATCAAACATTTATTTTCAGATATCAATGAATGCCTGCAGCAGCCCTGTCAGAATGATGGCACGTGTACCAACACTGATGGTTCCTTCACATGCACTTGTGCGCCAGGATGGACTGGACCACGATGTACTATGGACATTAACGAGTGCAGCTCACTGCAGTGTGAAAACGGTGGCACCTGCATCAACACACCCGGATCTTTCACGTGCATCTGCGATATAGGCTGGACTGGTCAGCTCTGTAATATAGGTAAGTTTCATTTAATGGTGAAGAGTAGCTGCGACCAAGTTTTTGACTTTTTCACCGATCACAGTAGCATTACAAAGAAAAGTTAATTAGGTGTTTAAAATAAACAATTATAATAAGCGAAAATATTCGCCACAGTTAGTAAATACTGACAAAAACAACAAAACCACATTCAGGTAGAATAGAATGTCGCCTTAGGACAGGTAGAAAGTCTATTCTGGATTGAATCGTTTTAGAGATTTATCTTTCAGGATTAAGATATTAATTGTAATTAAACCACGGAACTTAAATTTATTTCTGTTTATATCACACACGTATGATGACCCTATCTTTTTGAATTAAAACAAAGTACAAAGTCCCATATCTGATGTAGTGCTGATCAGCATAAATTGAAATGTATCAAAAGTGATATTCAAGCTTTTTGGCACCGTTTATTCCCTTTCCAATTTTACGTCCTTACTGGTAAAATTTCCAATTTTACATCATCACTTGAAGCATTTTTATGGAAAGATATTTATTACAGACATCGATGAGTGCTTGACGGTGACATGTCTAAATGGCGGTACATGTGTGAATGAAGTCGGTGGGTTCCGCTGTGACTGCTCAGCAGGATTCAGAGGAAACACTTGTGGCATTGGTAACATGCTTTTTAAATTACTGTAGTATCGTTATATTTCTAGTATTTCGTGCTAAGCAGTGTGCTCGAAAATCAAACACCAGCGGATAATATGAACGTAAATGTTTGATTCCACTTTCAGATTAAATCACAAGCAAGTACTAACTCTGAACTATTCATCTTTATCGTTCTGTTATTAGGAACTGATAAAAGTAGTTTTAGTATCATAGCAACATTAGAAACACTATCGACTGCTTACATTCGAGATTTTGATAGGATAATTTCGGGGATCGGCCGAGAAGTTGCGATTTTTGATCGGAGAATTTCGGAGATCGGCCGAGAAGTTGCGATTTATGATCGGAGAGTTCCGAAGGTCGTCCTAGAAGTTGCGACTGATGCTCAGATGTGCACTTTTCTGTAGTATAGACTATTAATTGCCGACATTGAATTTAATATTAAACGTCAAATTAAATATACAATTTTTATTTCAGACATCAACGAATGTTCAGAATACCTAGGCCTCTGCCAAAACGGTGGTCAGTGTTTCAACTCCATCGGAAGCTATACTTGTCAATGTGCGCCCGGTTGGACAGGACAGAATTGCACTGAAGGTTTGTGTTTTTATAGAATTATTGTTTAATAATTTCTGACCTTGCATATAAATTATGTATTGTAATATGATATTACAACAGTTCAGTTGCTTTGTCCTACACTAGAAACAGAAAACTACAGATAAATTAACGATAAGTCGAATACATATGAAGGCCCTAGCCTTGTTCATAAAAAAACAATTTGTTTTGTTGTTCAATTTCGTCGTTTACCTCTCATGCTGCAGTTTGAAAATGTGAACAAATCATAGCAGAAACTTTTTAATATTGTCCACACTTATTTCTATCAATAAATATTGACAAGAAATGATTTATTATAATTCTATGTGAATAAAAATTTTCACTTTCCTTTTAACTCGGATAAATTAATATTTTGTAGTAAGGCAATTCTTCACGGAAGTGGCACTTAGCCATTTCTAAACATCAATTATCAAACTGTTTGATGTCAACTATTTCTTAAAAGATCGGTGTGAGAATTCATCACAAACGTTTTTGACATATTGTAATAGTGCTTTCTTGTTTCAGATATCGATGAATGTTTGCAGAATCCATGCCTGAATGGTGGTACATGCACCAACACCGTAGGATCATTTACTTGTGTCTGTCCTAAAGAATGGATTGGACCAAGATGTGAAATAGGTATGATCACAAAATACTTTTACTAAATAAACTTTGTGTTTCTGTAATAAGTACAGTTATTACGCACCTATTTGTATGTTAAACAAGTGAAATATGCATATCAGGAAATGCCACACCCACAAAGTGCTGCCTCTTCACGCAGCGAAAAAGAAAAAAGAGAGAAATATCTTATTGTCTGTAATTTTTATGTTGAATTACTTCTTTCTTTTAGATTACAAGAAATGTCAAAGCTGGTTAGAATGTTCCGTTATATTAATGAAAATGTTTATATATTTTATATTTGTTTTATCTTTGTAATCGTATACATAGTGTCTTTATATTTTTGTACTTGCTATGCATAGTGGCCTCATATTTTTTACTTGCTTTTAGATTACAACGAGTGTCAAAACTTGTCTATATGTGCCCATGGTGGACAGTGTATCAACACGGAGGGAGGGTTTACTTGTCGTTGTCCGCCGGGATGGACGGGACCAACATGTCTCATTGGTAATTTATCAGTTCTAAGGATTTTAAATACTAAAGTTACATAGATCTATTTAAATAGTCTCTTAAAGAGTCTGAATATCATGTTTCATTCGAGTTTAATGTACCATTTTCCTGTGTTATTAGTGTACAAAAGTATGAATGAAAATCGACTTTTGTATGAAAATGCCATAAATGGAAATGATGAAACAAATATAAATAGTTATTGATAATTTTTATACAGCAAGTATTGTTGAAAATATTATTTATGGTATCAAATGTTGATTTATGATGAGTAGTTCGATTTCAAACTTAATACAATTGCAGTTTAAAGTCAGTACAGCAAGTTGATAAAGGCATATTCAACCAGTTTCTTATGAGTTTATTTAACCTTTTTGTGTTATAATGTCATTTGTATAGTTAAAAACTGTTAATATTAGTTTTTCATTTACTTTAGATATCAATGAGTGTATACCAGTGAATCCTTGCTTGAACAGTGGCACCTGTAAGAATCTGGAAGGTTCGTACCAGTGTGTCTGTCCGCCGGGCTTTACTGGCGTCAACTGTGAATCAGGTTAGTCCTCTATTTAGAAATGGTTAAATTGCGATTATATTTGAGCAGGTAATTACGAAATTGTTTTTTGAGACTTAGAGTTTATATTTAACTTAGTGAAACACAAAGTCCACGCATTCGCTAGCACTTTAACTAGGAAGTCTAATAATTTGGTAATTTTCTCGGTAAATATCTCTTTTATGATGAAATTCAAAATACATATTTCGTTTTATACAAATGTTCAGGTAGGATTGACACTTTATTTTTGAAAATAACACACAGGGATTGAAATGTTTAGTATAAACACTTCTCGATTTGAGTCTTTAAAATGTATTTTTAGAAGCAATTTCAACTTTATTTTTACAATAATAAATTCAAAATATATTAAATGTGCATATCTTGCCATTTGATATTGTTTTAACATTTAATTAACTAAGATAAGTGTATATTGTATTTCAGATGTAAATGAATGTTTGATTAGTAGTCCTTGCAAGTTCGGTGGTACATGTGTTAACACGGTGGGCTCGTACTTCTGTACTTGTCCTCCGGGAAGATCTGGGCAGAACTGCGATGGAGGTACATCTTGGCGTAGATCATAGAACTAAGATTGGAGACCTGTTTAAATCCGAAGCATCTGATTGACTGAAATAGCGACCAGTCGCCAGTTCAGCCAATCAGATGCTTGAGATTTGTGATCTCCAGATTTAGATTTATGGTATTGGGCCCCTGTTTGCAATCATAATTTCTTTCTAATACCTGATTACTGAGGTTAATCTAGACTTTCTTATCACAACAATGATTGGTTCTTAAATAAAACATATAAAAAAGTTGGTATTTACAAGTACATTTTACCAAAACCAACAACGTAAGCCCAGTTTTGATGGTAGGCTTCACTATTATATTTATTTAATTAATATGTTTTACATCTTAAATATTTTAAAAACTCGATCAGTGTTTCAAATAAATCAGTTCAAGATTGCAACTTTTATTACTTCAACAAAAACATGCCGTTAACCTTTTGTTTTGAACAAGGATGAAATCGTATCAAAATCGCACTTTCTATTTTAATAAACAAACTATTGTTTTTCTTATTTGCCAGATTTTGACGAGTGTGTAAATAACCCGTGTCTGAACAACGGTTCGTGTTATAACACGGAAGGATCATACATGTGTTATTGTCCTGCTGGATGGACCGGACCAAATTGTGAAATAGGTAAATGAGATACTGCGTTTAGTGTGAAATAGACAAATGAAGCATTAGTTTAAGTAAGGAAAAAATAAAAGAGGAATATGTTTTATTGTAAAATAAATAAAAGAGACGCTGGATATAAGAGTAAAAATTCAAACGAAACACTAGGTTTTAGAGTAAAACCGACAAATAAGACACTAATTTTTGTGCAAAATGGCTAAATGAGAAACATGAGTTTAGTGTGGAACTGGAATTGGAATATATATGGATTTGTAAAGATTGAACCTAATACTAGTTTGTGTATGTTACATGTACACAAATATTTGTATGATTTCCACGTGTTTCAGATGTTGATGAATGTTTGACTAACCCGTGCATGAACGGAGGCACATGCATCAACAATGCTGGTTCCTACACGTGTCGGTGTATGGATGGATACACAGGAGCCAACTGTGAATTAGGTAGGCGCTGAAACTGAGTTTAATAAAACAAAAATCAATAAACCGTCCAAGATTATGTAGGCCGGAACAAATATATTATATGCAGGCTCCTTTGATTAATTTCTGATTTCTTTTTACACTTATGAGGTTAAATTTTAGGTGTGCCTGTTGCATAACAATTGAGTGTGATTTTGGAAGATTTTCACTACCATATCTCTATTGTACATGTAACTAATACTTTTTATTTAAATTTCAGATATAAACGAGTGTCTAATGAACCCATGTTTGTTTGGTGGTACTTGTCTTAACACACCAGGCTCCTACATGTGCCAGTGTATAGCAGGCCGAACAGGCGTAAATTGTGATAGAGGTATGTATGGTCTGATGTCAAACATAATTTTGGTCATTCCAGCTAAATTTACTTGTATTGTAAACTTAGTAATTAACCATTTAAATAAAGGTCTGATTTTAAAAAAGGGAATTAAATTTTGATGTTTTTATCAGTTAGTTAACTTCGTTGAATTAAGAGATTATTATTTCGAGTGTAACTCTTCAATAACGTCGAATATTCTTTCTGAATGACTATTAAACGTTTTGTAAAATTGTTTCAGGTTTTCAATATAACGGTTTTAAAGGAATAATAAATAATTATTTAAGTTTTTTCTATTTGATGCAGATATACACTTTGCAAACGCAAAATGTTTCCTATTGAATTAATGCGTTATACAACAGTATCGCATTATAAATATTTAGACCTATTCTCTATAGTTTTGTTAAGGTATCATATTAAGTTTCATATTTATGTTTATTTTTTATGGTGATTTCAGATATTGATGAATGCCTGGAGTTTGGAATATGTAAAAATGGAGGCACATGTATCAACACTCAGGGTTCATATCTGTGCAACTGCCCACCCCAATGGACCGGAATACATTGCGAAAACGGTAAGACTTATTAAATGTTTGACGGTATATATGTAACAAAAACCCTCCAAACACAATAATCATATTTTGGCATCGTTTCATCTTTATGCCGTTTAAATATATACAAACAAATCTAACGAATGTTTCATTATTTAGAAGACATCTTAATAATATGCTTAATGCACACAAATAATTTTATAAACGAAAAAAAAAGCTACATTGTCTTCTCAAAGTATATATTACACGAGTTAAGATGGCTGTTTATACTTCAGTTAATTTTTTTCTTAAAATGTGTTTCACGTTCCGTATAATAATTTTAACGGATGAAATGTTTATATTTGGATACATTTTTGGTAACAACTGGTTCTCATAAACAGGAGCCAAAGATCATAAATCTAGTCTCCAATCTCAAAATATTTGATTGAATGAAATTGTCCTTAGTCTGCAGTCATAAATAAAATTGTGAGAATGGTCTTCTATTTTTGTTATATGATCTTGAGCATATATCTCAATGATACATACGGAAATGAGAAAAACAAATATCTTATCTTTACAGATGTCAACGAATGTCTGCTTGGCCTCTCCCGTTGTGAAAATGGCGCAGAATGTATCAATACTATCGGTGGATACGAGTGTATCTGTCCCCCAGGATACACGGGCCCTCTTTGTGCTGCGGGTTAGTTTGAACTTCCACGACTTATGAAGTTCCATTAAACATCCATAATTTCTGGGATAATATTAATAACCTTTTTATTGGCGTGAAAAGGCGCCCTGTTCCTCGATTAAATGTTGGTATTGTAAGCACAACAACTGTTATTAATTGCTTTGTCGATAGCGACTATTGTTGAAGAACGAACGCTGAATACGCAAACTATACTCTATTTCTCTTGTTCGCTATTCACAGAAGGAAGAATACTCACCGATTTATCATGGTTCAACTATAGTCAGTGTTAGGAATATATCTTCAGTGTGTTCACTCCTACTGACAAGTTTCTTTCTTGTTTGTTATTTCAGATATTAACGAATGTCTGACTAACCCATGTCTTAACGGCGGAACATGCATAAATAATTTCGGTTCCTATGTGTGTATCTGTCTACCGGACTACACTGGACCAAACTGTGAAAACGGTAAACTTTACAACATTTTAGTTCTTTATAGTATTGTTTTGTATGCATTCTTTATTATCTGTCTATCAAACTACAGTTTACTAGCATTTTAATTATAATACAGTAAAACCATAATAAAACATCTCAAAATTAAGACCAACCTGGTAATAAGGGAACTATTTCAATATCCCTTTTTACAGATACC
This sequence comes from Corbicula japonica, assembly GCA_038501625.1. NCBI lineage: Eukaryota > Metazoa > Mollusca > Bivalvia > Venerida > Cyrenidae > Corbicula > Corbicula japonica. The sequence continues at coordinate 4,232,849 of JAZAYU010000031.1, read as the reverse complement.
AAAGGCATCAAGACCATCCCACTATTAAGACATTTTTGTCTAGTCCTTGAGGTTGTCTTAAAAGAGGTTTCACTGTAATTATAATGATAAAAGTGAAATATGCATATCACGAATGGCCAAACAATTTTGCCACTGGGGGCTTAAACCAGGTTCTAGGGTGCACCAACTCTTGCCTCAACAGCTTCTCTAATGAACAAAAAAGTTCAAGTTGTCTCGGTGAAAAAACTCCAACCCGCTAATCAACATGACATTGTTGCATGCAAAAGCACTCGAACATATAAAACATGACAAGTTAGTATCATTATAAAGCAAAAGACAGAACTACCTCGGTTTAACATTATTTTGTTTTTATCCTGCAGGTATCCAGACAGCGTTTAAGGTGTCGTTCCCAACACTAAACCTGACCTATACACCGGATTTAGCATTCAACACATCATCCAAATTCCAGAGACATGCCAAGCTCTTCTGTGATGACGTAAGTTTATTCCGTTTTTAAAATCTTTTAATATTTTTTAATAACATCAATAAAATATGATAAGGGATAAAGAGCCGCTTTCTACTCTGTAGCTTTTCCGGCTAAGACAACTTTACACTGATGTTTCAGTTCAATTATTCAAATCAGATGACTAATTTGTCGGTTTTAGAAAATAAACAACAGAAATATAACTAAGAGTATCGTTACAGTTACTGTTTGAAATGTCAACCTAAGCAATGCTTATTAAAACCTTAATCAAATTGCGAGTAGTATATAAACTATGTGCAGATAGCAAGAATATTTTTCTGTATTTAATGTCAAGCTTTTTTATAAAATTTCTAATCAAAATGGTGTTCGCTTGAATTGCGATGACTTTTTTGGGTTAGCATGCTATTTTAAGAATTTTTGTTAACTCTGCACAAATATAAAAAAGCAAGAACTGTGATACTTCTTAATTTTATTTATTTAACACGCACGTATAATATAACAACGCAAAGATTAAGTTAATTTCTTCTTAAAATGTAACAAAAACTGTCATTTTATCTTTTCAGATAAACTATTTGATGGCCACGCATAAAAGTAGATTTCCAGATTATGCTGACTGTGTAGTTAATTCATTCAAGTAAGTCTTCTGCTAAAAGTTGATTTTTTGTTCTTGCGTTAATATTTATCACAATAGTAAGGTACCAGTCTGCAAACTCGTTCTTAATTGGGGCGCGCCATGGGGAAAAGGTGTCTTCGGTCATATTTTTCGACATTAATGTTAGTTGTAACTATATTTAGAAAGAACTTACAATTATTTATTATTTTGTCATAATGATTACTAAAAGATGATTTTGTCACATCTTTTGACGATGAAATGTTATTTTTACCTCGAAATGCATAGTAATTAATGTCGTCTGCTTAACTTTATGACATCATTTCAAGGATTAACGTCAACTGTCCGAAAGTACCTTTTCCCGTGACGCGCCCAAATTGATGACAATTGGAAAAATTTCTGAGTTGTATAATATCAGTTACTGCTTAACCGCATATTGACACTTAATTACATACTGAAATGCATGAATAATGCATACATGTATCGTGTAAACCCACACCAAAATAACCCAAGTCTCCCGCCGAGAAGAGAGATACCGAGCTTTATTTATACGAAAATCAGTGACATAAATATGACACCAAACAAACTTAACAAAAAAAAGGACATGGGAAGTTTTGGCTAAGGAACAGTCGTTGGACCAAACATATTTGCCACAATGGTGCTAAAACACGGTCTGGGATGCATCATTCTTACAGTTTTTAGACCTTGTTAGTTGCTAAGTTTAGCAAACAGAAAGGAAAATATTGTTTTTGCTATGAATAGAATTTACTTAGTGAAAAAGTAACTTTACCAAAGTTTGATATATGATATGAAAATTGACAACTTGTTTTTTATTTATGTGAAATAAGAAAAGGTCAGTGTCAAATTATGAACATTTATTGTAGAGAAAATCCAACAAGGATGGAGTGGGAATTAAAATTTAAAGGCAACGTTCCACCTGGTACAATAGAAAATGCAAAGGGTCTTATCTACGAGAACTTCCCCAGAAAGGTACAGGGAGATGCTCTTGGTATCGAAATCGGCGACATTTTATTCTTCCTGGACAATTATACCACTACCAGTGTGCCTTTCGACAAGGAGCTATTGAACATAACAATAACAAGAGAACTTGGCAATCCGGATAGCTTCGAATTTAAGCGAAGGGAACAGCTTCTTTGCGAAGACGTGAGTATACTGTGTTGAATCTCGTTTTCTTTTTAAAGTTATGCAAATGTGTGAATAACTCAGTAACTGATGAACCATAACTCTAATGAATTATAACGCGTTCTCCCATTCAAGGAACGAGCTTTTATTTACATGTAGTTTTAGTACCTCCTCGAAGGCATTTCCTTTATAAATGTGACGAATTAAACGCTGTGCGATGCTTATTGAATTTAAAATAAAAATTTTAATTCGTTACCTAGTATTTAGCAACGTATATGGAAAACCACATTTTGATCTGATGTCGTAAAGGTGCGTTCTTATGTCCCTTTGTTATAAATTCTGTTATGAAATCTGAGACTCGAGGAATGCAAATACACTTCAGAGTTTTCTTTTCTCGTTAAATAATAGAAAATTATCCGTTAATCTTTTCAGGTCGAACGATTGATGAGGGCGCACCCAGACAAGTTCCCGACTTATATTGACTGCTCCATTGGTGATTTCAAGTATGTATTTCAATCCTCTTTTTAATTTTAACGAAACAACATCGCTATTTTGGCAATAATTATGTTATGGTATTTTATATAAAGTAATATTATAATTGAATTAAATTTATAAACATGTTTTAGCTTAAATTGAGTTATTCTGTGAAAAATTGTAATTGGATTAAATTTATAAAGATGTATTAAGCTGAAAATTGAGTTATTCTGTAAAAAAACATTATCCTTTAGGGAAATGTATAATATAGTTATATTTTAATAAATATAAATTTCATTTTAATTTTAAATTAATGCTTTTATAAAATTATATTGTAAATAGAAAAAAATGATGCCATGTAAACTGAGTTTTACCGGATGCGTAATATCCTCAATATCTGTAACTTTTTCAGAGAAAATCCAAACAGAGTGAACATAGATTTGAAGTTTGAAGGTGATCTGAATCCAGACACGCTCAGAACTGATTTCAACAACATACTATATAAAGAATTACCAAAGATTCGCATTGACAAGTGGCTAGGCTACAAGCTGGGTGACCTGCTGATTTATTATCAGAATTATACAGAGTTTACGGAAGTTCCGCTCAAGTTTAGAGTTCTCAATCTGACCTGGAGCTCCGATTTGTCTAACGAGTTCTCGGCACGGTATAAGCTACACGCTGAGCGATTCTGTACCGACGTAAGTTGCTGATTCACTTTTGACTTCTAATTTGGCTTAAGTTATATCTTGAAACTAAGAACATTTAATGTAAGCAAGAACGTTTAAGGATTCTTTGTTTACTGTCATTAACGTGCTGTAGTTTTAATGATAATATTGCTAATTAATAATAAAATATTTGTTTAATAATGTTTTTGGTCAAGGAGCAAATTATATATTTCTGTCGTAGCTAATATTATAATCATCATTTGTTTTTATTTTATAATTTCTGAATATTGTTGTTATATTATCTATAATTAATTCTTGTTAAAAGTTGACAGTTGTCGATGGTTTTAATAACAATATGGCAGGCGAACATCTTTTTAATGTGCATGAATTGAAATTATATCGATCCGCTGGTGAATGGTTTTATACATTGAGATCTACACAAAACTTTCTTAAAAGAGGTTGTTTTGGCAATGGTGATAAAACTTACAAGTACCTGTAACTTGTGTTATTCTCTTCTAGATCAACAAGTTATTAAATGCCAGAAAGGATCTTTTCCCTACTTACGAGAAATGTTCTGTTGTTGAATTCGGGTAAGTGGAGATGTATTTATTTCAACTGCTTGCTTTTCGTCGATTTAGTCTTAACTGTATGCAAAGTCACCTTTCGGGTGTGTTTAAGTTGCTTTGATTTGAATTGATTGTGTGTATTCAGTAAAGCTGCAGGCACAAATCACTGTCTCCTAAACTTCACAGCCATTAAGATCTATTTATATATCTGTACTTCTTGTGTTCCAACTAGTAGTGTTCCGACAGGTATTGTTTATTAAAAACATTGATACATAACATATCATGTTTGTTCAAACAAATTATATTCGTATTGAATTTTATTACAGAAATAATCCCGTTACAATTGAAATCATGTTGGAGTTTACTGGTCGTTTGTCAGTGCCAGAAATGCAACAGCTTGTTGCCACGGTGATATTCGAGGACACGCCTAGATACAGATATAACGAAGCTGTTGGTCATCTCATTGGAGACCTTCTAGTCTATTACGCTGATTTACTACTTTACCAAGATAATGTCATATTCGGTAAGTAACTTTTATTACAGAGCATGAGTATTGGCTGTGTATTTTTATAGGGGTCGTATTTTTATACCCCCGCTTCGAAGAAGAGGGGGGTATACTGTTTTACCCTTGTCCGTTCGTCCGTCCGTCCGTCCGTCCGTAACAAAACTTCCGTCACAGTTTTCTCAGTAACTATAACATGCAGCAGCCTGATATTTTGTATATTGCTTAATCCTATAGTCCCATGTGGTGTAAAGCAATTTCATGTTCCTTGCTCATCTACTTCCTGTTTGCCACATATTTTTAGATTTTGTAACTATGAAGGTGCATTACATAGACCAAAAGGCATGTTAATTTTCCGTCGCAGTTTTCTAAGCAACTATAACATGCAGCAGCCTGATATTATGCATATTGCTTTATCCTATAGTCCCATATGGTGTAAAGCAATTTCATGCTCCTTGCTCATCTATTTCCTGTTTGCCACATATTTTTAGATTTTGTAACTATGAAGGTGCATTACGTAGACCAAAAGGCATGTTAATTTTCCGTCACAGTTTTCTAAGCAACTATAACATTCAGCAGCCTGATTTTTTGCTTAATGCTTTATCCTATACTCCTATATGGTGTAAAGCGATTTCATGCTCCTTGCTCACCTACTTCCTGTTCACCGAATACTTAGATTTGTACACATAGTCGACATACATGCACAATTTCCGTCGCAGTTTTCTAAGCAACTATAACATGCAGCAGCCTGATATTTTGTTTAATGCTTTATCCTTTACTCCCATATGGTATAAAGTGATTTCATGCTCATTGCTCACCTACTTCCTGTTCACCGAATACTTAGATTTGTACACATAGTTGACATACATGCACAATTTCCGTCACAGTTTTCTCAGCAACTACAACATGCAGCAGCCTGATATTTTGCATAATGCTTTATCATATTGTCCCATATGGTGTAAAGCAATTTTATGCTCCTTGCTCATCTACTTCCTGTTTACTGAATACTTAGATTTTTGCACATAGTTGACATACATGCACAATTTCCGTCGCAGTTTTCTAAGCAACTATCACATGCAGCAGCCTGATATTTTGCATAATGCTTTATCCTGTATTCCCATATGGTGTAAAGCGATTTTATGCTCCTTGCTCATCTACTTCCTATTCACCGAATACTTAGATTTTTACATATATATGACATACATGCACAATTTGTGTCGCATTTTAAAAAGATGCGAACATTATTTCTGTATACTCTGACAAAGCCTTATTGCGGGGGTATTAATCACCTTCAGTGATAGCTCTTGTTTAATATAAACAGGTAACATATAGTACAAACAGTACACAATTTACATGGGAGGCGTATGTTTTCGGAGGAGTTTAGGAAATTCGGCGATACTATGTCATATTTATTGGGGGTGAAGGTAGGGGTAGGTTTTTGTGTGGGTTTTCCTGATAAATGCAATTAACGTTCATTAGGTAAGAAAACAAAGAACGTTTAGTTTATTTCATGATATTTGATATTTAATGTTCCAATTATTCTACAATTTATGTAAATATTGAGGTACATGTATCACCTCATACATTTATCTACTTACTTTATTTACATACTACACGCAGTAGGCTTTATTCTGTTCAATGATTATAATGATGAAAGAAAACTCTTTAACTACATGTATACCCTGCTTTGTTACAGATGCTTGGCTGACCAATGTTACTCAAAAAATATATGGGTTACCTTGGAGAGACGGTGACAGGTTGTGGGATAGCACTTCCCAGAAATTTAAGGAATACGAAAACACCTTCTGCACACAGGTAAAGTTCGACGTTATTAAGTAAAGTAGTGTATTTAGCAAATGAATAGATTTAATGATTAGAACTATATTAAATGATGTTTATGAAATCAACACTTAGTTGATTCTATTAAGAATCATACGGTTAATAGAATAATATGCCATTATCAGAAAAATAATAGAAATAATGCAAACAACACTAAATATATTTAATTAAGGATCATAGGGTTATTGTGCGATTAGGGGTCATTATTCAACTGTTGCCAATGGACATTATTCAACCCGGTACATTAATATCGTTTATGACTTTTTCTAGATTGACAAAATGTTTAAGACCGAGCCCATATTTGGAAACGTTTTGAAGCAGAGGTATTACAGGTGTTTCATCGACAACTTCAAGTAAGTAGTCCATTCTTCATTTTACCTAGCTGTTCGAGTTATAATTATTTACTTACTATAAAAAGGGTGAAATAAGAATATCGGGAAAGCGCAGCCTACCCATTCTGTAAAGAGGAAAAAGAGTATATCATGATCATATTAAAACAGACAACACAAACTATTAAAACAGTAGAACCTGAAGAGTTTCAAACTTTAAACGGTCAGTGACAAAGCATTTGCCGGAGGTATTGAATCAGGTTCTCTTGAGTTCCAGTTTCAGACTTGCTCCTTTATGTTCTCATATGAACAGATGGAGAGTAACTTTTTGCTTGAAGCAAAATCGTGAGCGCTCTCATTTTCTATCTATATAAAAATAATGATTATGATTATTATCATTTGATAATTTCGTAAGTAAGAAAAAATCAGAAAAAGTCGATAATTTTACATTTAAATCATGAGACTACGTTAAGCCTTATTATTTGATGACTTTTGAATAATCGAATGTCATTACAATGGCCGGATTCTGCCCCTGACTCACACGCGATTATGATAAAACTGAGATTAAAATTAACAAACTGGATTGAACTGAGACGGTTATCACTTTGCAATGTGAGTTGATATTGGAAAACAGACAACCAAATATAATGCATAATATCCTTCAGAAAAGAAACACGGAGAAACACTGGTGTTCTTATTAGAAAGACGAAAACAAAAACTAGGTACAACACAATATTTTAAATATGTTTTTTTAAAATTCTTAATCATGTTGACTTCAACACGATTTCAAACAAAACTATGACTGAAAGAAATTTCTCTTCCCAAATTCAACATTCAGATGAACAAATACGATAACTCAGATCAAATTAAGAAATCATTATATTAAATCATCTTAATTGTGCTGTTTACTGGTGTAAATATTGGGTTGCATTCAACCTGGGGCTAGGCGGCGTGGGCACTGCATTGTAATATACGTTTCCATTAATGCCCAATGATCCACAGACTGAATCAAACTGAGCCTGCAGTATTTTCATATGTGGCGTGTTCGATTGCTTTAATTGTTCTATTTTCATCTATTTTAATTTCAGACAAAACTACCAAGACCCTGAAGCGCCTGTTTCGTTCACTTACTCCCTTGTATTCAACGGTACAGAGCCTTTAATTAAAAGCGAAATTGACGATCTGATTAGCAAGAATACAGAGATGTACGACTTTGGGGGCAGCAAGTGGTACCTGATTGGCGACCAGTGGCTTATCAACGAACTCGGCTTCGATGAAATCAAAATCAACATCTCCGATTACTTGATTAACTTCATAAGCACAACACCACCAAGTGAAGGTATGTGGACTCGGGAATAAAAAATGAAAAAGTCCAGTGTGAAGTTAAATGTATAGTTAAGAAATAAGAAACGCAACTATATTTTGTATTTCAAGAAGTTGCATTTCTCATTTCTTCGATAATATCCGCACATATACTCAGCAAAAATAAAAAGTACCCACTTTTCTACCTGTGATTTTGTAAAACTAGAAAAATAAAATAGAAAATATCTTCTTTAAACAGATCTGCATTGCTGTAATCATTACAAAGAAATAAAATGTTCTTAAAAATCTGCAGTCACGACTAAGTTATCTTTCCCTTTGCTATCATTGGGGTTTTAGGAAGAAGTAAGTGATTCTAAACAATATTCACATTTGTTGGAATTAAATCAATTTTTCCAGTTCTTTATGTCAATAAAATCACAAAAAATCATTAATAAAACAACTCGTCCTCTATAAAAAAAACAATCCCAAACATTTCCTATTACCTCCCTTTGAATTGAATATATAGGGGTGTTTAATCCATCATTCATTGTTATCTGATGGGCATTTGCTCAGGTTTAGGTGTGGAAGATTATGTTCACGAACAATTAAACTTAAAAACGACTGAGATTAATTAATAAAACACCTTTTGAAGTGTTCGTAATTAAATGAAAATATGTGAATGAGAATATAAGCATAAAAAGTGGTACTTTCTATTTTTGCTGAGTATATATTGTTTTGTTTATACATACGGTTTATGGACTGATCATGTTAAATTGCATTATGCAGATTTTGTTATGCAGCATTTTTTTTTTATAGAATTGACCACGAAGTTCAGTTAAATGTATTGATACTTCGTTCAACATCTGTTAACGTATGTTTAACCACGAAGTTCAGTTTAATGTATTGATACTTCGTTCAACATCTGTTAACGTATGTTATCTATTTTTCAGTAAATACGATCGTCAACATGACGTTCAGACTTCTCAATTTCACAATGACGTCCGCTCTTGAAGACAGAAATAGTGCAGAGTTCAAGGACATTGCATCCAAGTTCTGCACTTATGTACGTAACATATTACTTTTATCCGTTTTATATGTTTTAAACTAGTCTGGTTCCTAGCGTAATATAACATAGTGTCATGGGCAGGTAATCAGGGTTGAAGGTTATAAAGCTGAGGATGGAAACCAGTCTCAAATCTCAAGCATCTGATTGGCTGAAATGGCGACCTGTCGCCATTTCAGCCAATCAGATGCTTGAGATTTGAGACTGGTTTCCAATCTCAGCTTTATAACCTTGGCACCCGGACAATGTTTTAAATGAGTTAAGCAACGCATGATTTGCATTCAGTGATATAAAAAGCGAAACACTTTTGATAAAAAAAACCTTGTTATTAAGATATAATGGAATTTGTGTTGCTGTTGTGTTTTAAAAAAAGAGAATACTTTCGTTTATTATCTAGTCTCCTTCTTTAATTCATAAACTTAAAATAAGTGCTTTTTTTCAAAAAACATGTCATGATTCTGTTTTAAGGTTCTATATGTTCCAACTATAACTTTTGTTTTTATGTTACAGTTGGAAAGAAGCTATAAAGCCCGATTCCCGGATTACCAAAGCTGTGATGTGAAGAAATTCTAGTAAGTAAAAGACTAACTTCCTTCCATTTTTCAACTGACGTGTTATATATCACACACGTATTCAGATATTTGTACTTCAAATGTAACATATCTCAACTGAACTAATTTCAGCTTCGTGTAATATGTTATACATGAAAAAAAGTAAACTTGTCAGTTTATAAACAAGTTTTACCACTTAAAAAGGTCTGAAATCCATGTGACAATAAAAGTCAAGCACAAACAGTATGGCGGATACGAAGACTTAATCAAATAAATATTTTGTTATCATGTGCACGTGATCTTAAAAAGGTAGACAGCGCAATTTCTGGAATAAGTAAGCAAAACTCTTAAGTAGAGGAAATATCATTTTAAAGTGCGATTATTTTTTTCAGTACCGACAGATCTGACGGCACACAACACATAAATTTCCATCTTACATTCCGAGGTGACCAAGATGCATCGCTTCCGAAATTCCTTATAGCGATTATTGTGGAGAACGCCCACCGTCAGGCAATCGACAACCGCATAGCTCTCGTCGTGGGTCCGTTGTATATCTTTGAGGACTCCCTACAACAAGATCAGACCCAATCTATTTTAGTAACTGGAGGTGGAACCACACTTTCTACGCCAGCTGGTAAGACTTAGCCCTCTATTTCTGATTTCTAACTACTTTAATTCATTTTTAAATTGTTTATTATATTTGACTTGAAAGAAATAATCTTTGATCGTTTTGCTTTTCCTTGTTTTAGAAAAATTTATATTAATTTAGCCATTACAAATTTAATCGATTAAGGTTATTCATATTTTATTTATTATTATATTTGATATAAAAATAAAATACTTTAATTGTTTTGAAATAAAAAAAATCTTATTTTTGAGGAAAATACGGTGGCACAGAGGTGACATGCACTTCACTTTTTTAAGTCGTTCCCTCGAGTTAGTATCTCGTTATTTCGACTTAGTATGTAGTTCCCTCGACTTAGTATCTCGTTATTTCAACTTAGCTATGTCGTTCCCTCGACTTATTATCTCGTTATTTCGACTTAGTATCTCGTTATTTCGACTTAGTTTGTCGTTCCCTTGACTTAGTATCTCGTTATAACGACTTAGCTATGTCGTTCCCTCGACTTATTATCTCGTTATCTCGTTATTTCGACTTATTATCTCGTTATAACGACTTAGCTATGTCGTTCCATCGACTTAGCTATGTCGTTCCCTCGACTTAGCTATGTCGTTCCCTCGACTTATTATCTCGTTATTTCGACTTATTATCTCGTTATAACGACTTAGCTATGTCGTTCCCTCGACTTAGCTATGTCGTTCCCTTGACTAAGTATCTCGTTCCCTCGAAAGCCAATCAAATGATCAGTCTTTGTACCTTTGGATAGAGCATCACCATGGAAAGTTAAATTAATCTTTTTTATGAAAACATGAAAATCGCTCCAAGATACGTGTATATTTCAATAGTTTTTCCCATATTTTAAATACAAAGTCGCTTCTCTGTGCACTTCCTTTTCTTAAATAAATTTATTTGGATTACTTTTATTTACCAGAACTCTCAATTTCTTCCACCATTCTTAGAGAATATTATTCTATCCATTACAATATCCAACAAATTATTTTATGTTTATCGAAACAAGTATATCAATGATGACTGATTGAGCTCGCCATGAAGCGAATCTTAAGCTTATATTTCAATAGTCAACAAGAAAAGTATTGATGCAAAGCATCAAAGGGCGTCAAAAGGAATGTTTGAAAACAAGAACTGCAGAAAGTAGACATCTAGAGCGGATTATTAGCTGAGTGGTTAGCGGGTCTACCTCTGAGCCAATGGATTGCTGGTTCAGTCCCCTGCTTTTTCAACTGAAATCACTAACAATCTTTCGGACGGGACTTTGAACGAGAACCAGTGTAGTGGTGTAGGGACGATTCTGGTATTGGATAGTCCTCTGTATCTTGCACTATCCTTTTTAAATGACTAATACTATTCTGGAAGCGTAACTCATAAGGCTTGTCGGTAGGAACGATAAATAGATATAAATATACAGCAGACAACTGTAGTCTCAATAATTCGACTGCAAGCACAGACCCATTATCATACGGGCGTTTTCGTTGTCTGTCCTTTACGTCTCAAGCAGTTAGATCAAAACTGTGGTTGAAATCGATCCGATTACAATTTTTTTTTATTTTCACTCCCATATGAAAATTTCAACACTGTTATGTCAAATATCGTTATGAAACATAAATAATGATAAAAGTAACAATAAAAAGAACGAATAATCCACAAAATAACTTGTTAAACAGACCGCAGCATATGCCGTTTACACGGTGAAAATTATCCGCGAGTCAGATAAACTTTATGCGGTGTAATCGACATGGGTGGAGGTTTATAACAGTTTTGCATAAAAAACGAAAACGTTTCTTATAAAGGATTACATATATTGATTCTACTTGAATGTGGCTTCTCAGGTATGTATTTTTTTTAAAAATAAATATGGTTTAAGATGCTTTATGAAGCCGGCAAATGTTGCCATTCATTTTCCGATCGGCGGCATATAGAAATATAAGGAAAATTTTCCGCATTGATTTGAATAGTAACTGGGTCGTGCGCGAAGAGCGACCATCGTATATGTAGAAAAGCTCTTGTTACGCACAAATAGTTGGGATACAGACAACTGATGATCACATATTATATTATAAATTTGTCAAAACTTGATTGGAAATCACCAAGTTTGTTGGTAAATGTGAATGACCAAGAGAAAGACATAATAACACACAGGTTGTTCTTTTCTGAACTTTGGTTGGTTTGCTAAATATTGGAATATCAATTATTTTTCTTTTGAACATACAAAACAGTAGTCAAAATGTACAAAGTCTGATTTTATTATAAATGTAATAACAATACAAACAGTTCAAAAATACTTACAACAGGACAAATATGGTAATATCGCATAATTTTTTTAAATATCAAAGATATAAATATCGTTTGTAATAATACTGAAAGTAGAACACACACTGGAATGAACACAGAGAACGAATGTCAAGTGATGAAATTCAGGACTATTTGATAATACATGCCAAGAAATAATGGTACATTAAAATATCATGTATAAATTTTCGAGGAAGATTGATATGGTTAACTTTGTGCATGAAAGTGAAAAATCTTAGATTTGTTTAGCTTTGTTATTTTTTCACCTACAAAGATGTATACATTTTAACCCTTTCCTCCATAGGTACGTCTTTTTACGCATTTATGACCAGTGTAGATCCAGATCAGCCAGTCTATCTGAGTCATCTGATCAAGATCTACACTGTTCAATTTTTGATTTATATGGTTATTTCTGACAAAAAGCAATCAGTGCAGATCCTGATCAGATGGCACAGATGTGCCGGCTGATCTGGATCTACACTGTTTGACAGTGCATTCAAGGTGTATCTATGGAGTAAAGGGTTAAAGCGCTTTCTTTTATCTCATAAAACCAGAGACATCCAGAAACATACAAAATCAATATTCTGATGAAACCTGTTTTTTTCATTTTTTTTCTAAATAATAACAGCCAGCTATATATATATATTGTAATGGCCAAGAAATGAAGACAAGTAGTAAATGTTCTATATCTCCTAAAAGCCTGAAGATTCTTAAATCGTACAAGTTTTCGGAATGGTCTTACCACAGGTTGAACATAAAATTTAATAAGCACTTTTCAAGTTCAAGGTCTGACCATGGCGTTGAAGGTCTTGTGTAAAATTGACAAGTTGACATTGGATATAGACGATTATTTAATTGAGTTTTATAAATTAGAATTATATGATATGTATTCAGGAAGGTTTTAGTTTTTTTAACTTTCACTAAGTAGCATTCAATACTACAAATAGTACATAGATATTATGACTAAAAATCAATCATTACATGATTTACTTATTGAAAATAAACATTATATTCCGATAATATGCATTAATGCAAATAGCAAAACTGATGAGCATTTTCTTTCTTGCTTTTTTCACATTTGTAGGTAACAAATACACAATAAGATATTTCAAATATGATGTAATTTCAATATAAATTTTTGAAAAGAAAATTAGAAAACAATAGAGTTGGTGATGGTTATATTTTTTAATTTTCAATATTTGGTCTCGTTTTTTTATCCTATGCCAAAGTCCTTAAAAGTTTTATGCTTTACTAACTTGTGTATATAACACCTGCAGGAGTATAGTTTCTCATTGAAAGCAAGTTTCATGGATTATTTTATTTTTAACAAGAGATTATATTGCAAATCAAGCAATGCCAGTTTAAATAACCTCTCACTTAAATCTTATTTGTAATTTAAATTTATTAATTTTAAAATTGTCAACCAATTATATGCTGCTTTTTTTATTTTTTATTTGTTCCATGTAAATATGTTAACAGTTCGTTATTCATAATTACCATTAAAAATGTGTTTTTGAAAAAGTTTTAGAACATTTTCACAGTCTTGTTATTCTTCTTCTAAGTTGAATAAACAATGTTACGGCTTCGTCTGTTGAATTTGGTAAGGAAAGACCATCTTCTACCATGACAGAGATGCACATATCATACACAACGGGGTCACAGCACACTGGTGTCCAGAAAATCACGTGTGTTTGAGCAGCTGTTAAGTCATCACGGGAAACATCACACATGTAGTCACGGCTTCCCCACAGCTCTGGATGGTTGAACATTTTTTGGGGTTGGCCATGTGGTGCATTGGTGTTCCGTGAACATCTGATGCAGTCATTGTTCCACATGCTCACTGCTAAGTCTAGTTCTGCCTACAAAAAATAAAGACTTTTTATGGTCGTTTTTTCAATTATTTTTCTACGATCCTCTAAATCGTAAAGCAGTGTAACAATTGTATCTGAATTTAAAATTCCGTTTAAACACGTCTTTTGAACCATCATTGCACGTGCATACCCTTTTGACATATTTACATTGATTAACAAATGTTATGTCATACAACGGCTGCCTGGTTGCCCCACCTCGATCCTGAATTTCTAATTTGTTAAAAGTCTTTATTACTCCTCTTGAATCAGAGTTGGAAGACTCATGCCACAAAGAGCCTTCCAACTATCTTGTCAACGTGTTACTATTTATAATTTATAAATAATTACTTCATTAGAATTACCTGTAAAAGGCCCATGAAGCAGAATTGCACAAGACTCTTCTTGTCTAGGTCGTTAGCAGAAAACTCGCCATTGTCCTGAAGATTTCTGAAAATATCCATCCAATGTTGAATATGCTGCCGTCGTAAATAACCCCACCAGCATTCTATTCGTTGGTTTTGTGTGCTCGCGCCTTCCAAGTATGATAACCTTGCATTACCATGTCTGCGGAACCAGAACTGCATTTCATTTATCAACACGTTTTCAGTACCAAAATCGCCCCTAATCATAAACGCAGTTCCGCCCATTTTCTTAACAGTTTGGAGGAAGTAGCCTCCAATGATTCTGGGATCGTTGTTAGTTGTGTACACGTTCAGCCATATGACCTTCCTGCTAAATCCACAGATGCATCCATGCATACACAGTCCATATGGCTTCAGTTTGTCATATTCATCAATATGCCATAGAAAGTTTGGACCAGCAGCGAAGTATGATCGTCTGACAAATCTATGCGCAGTCCGACTTGCAACACCTATAAAGACAGACACGTGATTACTGTGCACGCTCAGACATGGGTTAAGGTCACGCACCAATATTTACAAGATCTCTGACTGACCCGTTTTTGAAAAGTTTATGAAGAACACTATTTAAAATATCACTGTTTATAACTTATTATAAGGTATTATCGTTTGTTTCTCCAATTTATCAGTGAATGTTATTCTAACTCTCCCTATGATATGCGTCCGCTGGAATTTTTCAAAGCAGCATTATAGAGAAAACTTGAACAAAAACTGAATGCCGTTAAAACCTTAAATTTTCTTTAACAGTTATATCGTTCGTGTAATTCAATCATGACAAATTGAATGCCGCTAAATTTATTGCTCATTTCTATTGTCACAAAATATAAGTTTAATATTTTACAAAATCATTGTCATGTAAATTGGTGTTTAAAATAATAAAAATACTAGACATGTTCATGTGAAACAAATGATAAAACTGTAATAGACACATGAAGTTATTCAAATGCTTAAAATGTCCGTAGCTTAGAACTTATACAAGCTTACCAGTTTTCAAAATCATTCTAAAACACATCTTGAAAGCGCATATCTCCGGTGTTTTAAAAAGTAAAAATCCATTATGAAAATTTTATTATTAAAAAAAGAAAACAACATGTTGGTTACCTCAAGAATAAAGTATTTCACTTATTTAACATAAATTTTCTTTCAGTGTAATTTTACTGAAAGTTTCAATGCTTCAATAACATATATTTCGTGTTTTTCACGCTTTTATTTATAATTAACTTATAATATATTTGAAGAAAATAAATGCCGTGCCTTCTTGGTTCATTTAACCATGAAATCATTGTACAATGTACAACAAAACCCAGAGTAATCTCGACTGCAGCTTTAAATCGTGTCGATTTAATGACTATGAATTTGCTCGTGCCACTTGCGTATTTCTTGTATTTTTAAACAATTCGACCAGAGGTTTTTCATCATTTTCCACATGATGTTATATAATAATATATACATGTATTGTATTTATTTCTTGATGTATTCCTTGTTTTCCCAACCTCTTAGAAATCTGATTAATCAAATGATTAAACAAATATTATATCTGAAATCTGGCACACAGGGACAATACACAATGAATACAAGTAAACATTTTATTAAACATCGCCTTTTAAACAATATTTACCATCTGGGTCGCACGTTTGAAGAATTGTTCTGACATCACGAGTGCGCACATGTAACCCGTTTGCCAAACAGCTCTGTCGCATAATCCTGTATCCATGTAGAGTTCCTGACCTTTTAAGTTCATTTTGGATAAAATCTATAACTGTTCTCATATCGGCATAAGTTCTTCTTCTTATATCAAGAGATCGCAGAACCCTGTGTATTTGTCGAATAGAGACTGACACACCATGAGTGTTCAACATAACAACACTTATTTCACGATAAGAAAGCCCTTCTTGAAAATAGTCGACAATCTGATTGTTTCTGCCTGCCATGTTTCCATTGCAATCACAGAAAAAAGACTGATCATTTGATTGGCTTACTAAGTCGAGGGAACGAGATACTAAGTCGAGGGAACGACATAGCAAAGTCGAGGGAACGACATAGCTAAGTCGTTATAACGAGATAATAAGTCGAAATAACGAGATAATAAGTCGAGGGAACGACATAGCTAAGTCGAAATAACGAGATACTAAATCGAGGGAACGACACACTTAGTCGAAATAACGAGATACTAACTCGAGGGAACGACTTAAAAAAGTGAAGTGCATGTCACCTCTGTGCCACCGTAGGAAAATTAAAATTCACATTATAAAATTTATCGCTTTTGATTATTGATAATATGTGAAACCTTTGTAATGCATTTAGATGTAGTAAGTTTTGCTATGAAAAATATAGTGCTTTGCTTGCATCAATAAATATCTAGTAGTTTATATGATATGTTTAACACTGCTTTGTATCACTCGTATCATATCATTCAGTATTGTATGCAATCCATCGCTTTCGCAAACGTATCATCAGCATATGAATTTCCCGTGCATGTAGTAACTGATAGTAAAATATGTAATAATACAAATATTTATTCCTATTAAAGTGCAGTGTGAATGTGTAATGTGATGAATTGTGTGTAAGACTGGGTGAGAGTATCAGCTTATAGAATATCGATATATTGCATGTCCCTTAAATTTCGCGTTTACTTTGTGAATACAAATGCATGGAAAAACGATGAGTAATGGAAATGCTTCGCAACATACATTCTTATTATCGTATATAAAACAACGACAGACACCACATGTAACTTTTCGAGAATGTTTGCGGCAACAATTTTTTTGAAAGCGACACAGTTCATAAAATAAAACCGAGGTACGATGGTAAAATCTTATAAATTGCGTTATTCATGCTGATAACAAATAACAACAGTTACACGATTGAACAGCGTCCAGTCAATATCACCAGTCCTCTAAAGATCAACAAAATGTTTGGAAAACAATAAATGCTTGTATAAGTTGGTAAAAGTATACAAGAAAACGACAACGAGAAAACATCTTTGCTTTTGGTTAGGAAGAACTCTTCTTTAAATGGTAGCTAGACAGTTTTATTAGTTCCCTATTTTATGTAAGTTGACGCCCGGAGAGAAATGGCTATTTACTCTTTGAGTTAACGCTGTATTACAAATGGCTGCTAATTCTTTATGTTGACGCCAGAATATAAATGGTTCCTCATTCTTTGAGTTGACGCCAGAATAGAAATAACTGCTCTTCAGTGAGTTGACGCAAGACTAGAAATAGCTGCTTATTCAGTGAGTTGACGCCGAACGTTACTGCAAAAGTAAAATTTACTTACCTTAGACCGTTGGTTTAACACTATTCTGAAAGCTTGTTATAATAGCATAACGCCTTTAAAAACACAGTGCTTTGCAGATTTTATATACAAATTGTATGACTATGTGCAGGCATGCAGACGCTTTATTATTCTAACTAAAATCAGAATGCCTTAGTTCTACTAAAACAAACTAACTTGACCGAGGAACTGTGCCTAGCTGAACTATGTTCATTCTTTACAGATCCTTGCTACCCTGATAAAAAGAATGTGTATTTTCCATACAAAGAGGATCCTACTAAGTTCATAATTTGTTCACTGGGGAAGGCTTACGTCTTTCAATGTGATAGAAATCGAACTTTTGACGTTGGAGAAAGTAGATGTATATAGATATATAAAAACAAACACGTTTCAGTATTAGATTAGTGTAAAGGGTCAAGCCAAACAAGACAGTTCATGTTTTTGATAAGAGTTTTTGCATAGTTTTGTATTTTGTATTTTTCTATTGGAAATATTGAAAAATTTGACAGTAAAATGTTCATTGCTAGATTTGTTCACACTTTTTCAAAGAACACATTTATATTGACCTCGTCAACTAAGGCCCGTTTTGGTTAAACAATTTTTTTTAATTAAGTTTCATTTTAAAGTTTGAAAAGAATGTTTTTTTTAGAGTTTGGCTTGACTTAAAAAGCATGAGCTCAACTTCACAAAGCATGACCGAATGCACAATAAAATATCTGCTCAAAGCACTGACCATTACCTAAAATATTCTGAAGACATGTATCACATATAGCTGCGAAAACATATTTATTGCATCAATGGGCAAGGGAAATCTGAAACCGGAAACGGAAACGGATGATAAAGCCGGAAATGATTATATTGCAGCTGACCCGTGTCACCCGGACAAGAACAATGTCATGCTGCCTAATTCGACGGATAAATCCTTGTACTTTATCTGTTATAAGGGTGTAGGATACCCTGGAGAGTGTCAGAGACCTAAAGTTTTCGACGCAAAGAAGAGTGTTTGTGTTGATCCATAGATTCTGAAGCCTGTACAAAGTTAAGCCTTCCAAAACGCTAATCGCTTTATATTAAGACTAATAAAATGTTTTTATATTTAATGAAATATCTGCAGAAGACGATTGGACAACGGGAACAATGCGTTTGAAATATTTGTGAACGAAAAATAGTGAAAATAAATGTTGACAAAACGAATTCAGCCAAACCTTGTACATTTGTATATAAATTTTGTGTACATATAATGTGCTTTCCAGTTGCGTTACGAATAAGTTATTGTATAACATAAATCAGAATAAACGAACATGTCTATACACTGTTGTCCTGTTGCAATTATTTTTCTTTTTATAGTAAAGCGTAAGAGTGATTCGAGTGAACGAGTCGGGCATATAGTTTATATAAACATGTACTGATTGTCATTTCTGAGCAAAGTGCAGTGTTAGTGCCGGGCAAATGTACAATAAAACGTGAGTTATAATAACAGACAGATCTTGGTCGAAAGATAAATAACGTAGACTATAAATGAACAGTGAGTAAAATAGGCAAAACTAACGGCGTGCGATAAGAAATATTTGTACATAGTAAGTGCTACAACAGTAAACTAGGCATACAAACCGTGTATGGGAAAATGATGATAATCACTATCACATTATGTGTAATGGGAGTCAAAGAGAAAGAGAAGTTCGAGTGAACAGGACGAAAGATGTTGTGTTTGTGTGTGTGAGTAAGTGAAAGAGGAATACATGACCGTGTGTGAAAAAAAATCTTAACTGTGATTCTTATGGGATTTAAGAAGCTGGCAATCCATGTACGAAACTTATCTGATGTAAGTGTTTTGTAAATAAAATGGCGACATACAGGGTGTGACACGAAACAGGAAGACTGTAACTTTTATAAATCGTTGCATAAATCAAAAGGCAATATGTATGCTGTAAAAATAATCTCAATAGTGTTTAACTTTCATTTCTTGTGTATTAGCTCCTAGGTTCGAGGTATAAGTAAGTATATCGAGCACTACGTGTTGTTTTATATGTCATAGTTTACTTTTATATATGTCGTGTTTACTGGCTTTAAAAGTCAATTTCATCTATTTAAATGCATTTGTCATTTTCTGAACTTGCATACAGGACTATTCTCTAGGCAAAACATACATTTTTTCTAGAAAATTATTTTCTTCTGCATTCATATTGCTACTTCAAAACTTGTAAATCTTTGTAAAAAATTGTAATCAAGATTGGAATCCTTGGCTTATTGTATATTTACATTTCTTCTAAATAGTGATAGAAACTCTGAGGAAAACTTTGTTTCTGTCTATTTATATACTCTCTCTTCTATTTTAACTATTACTATAACGTTTTACATATTCATGCTATTTTTAACCCAATACGGCTGTTGGTGGACTTCTACACTCTTTGACGCCGGTAGTGTGACTTAACTGTTTAAATTTTGTTTTGACGAATTCAGAATATTTTAAATCGTGGTAGAAATATGCACTGATGATTTTACCCAGTGTAGTATTAATACACGTAAACCTAGTGTACAACGATTATTATCTGTAATAAGTATATGTATATATTTATAAATTTTATTTTCCATAAAAAGATTTGTTTCTTTAATGTTTAAGATAATTATCTAATCGCATAGATAATTCGCTTTTTATTTGCAGAATCCAACATATTGAGTCCGCCATCAAGTTCGCCTTCACCTGTCACATCATCATCTAAATCATCTTTAATTATATCATCTACAACATCATCACCCCCATCTGAGTCACTATCATCATTGTTATTTGAGATGTCTAATGCATCGGAAATAAGTGAAATAAGCTTTCAGAATACGCCTCAAGTAGAGCCTACTACATCCGCTACAACCCGGGGTTTAGGAAACCCGTTCGACCCGTGTAAGCCGGACAAGAATAATGTTTATTTCACGGTACCAGGAGATTGCTCTAGTTTTTACCTGTGCTCCTTCGGAGCAACATATACTTTTAAATGTCCAGGATCAACAGTTTTCTTCTCAGGAAAGAATATTTGTGACAATAATGATGGATCAATACAGTGTTGAAAAACGTAAAATGTTCACCTGCTAGACTAAGTGTGGAAAACGATGCTCAGTTTCTGTTTCAGAACAGAATTATAGAATAGAACTGTTAATAAAATGTTCGCCATTATATTTGTGTGTTTTGTAAATATATTTCATTAAAACCAATATAAATGATTTGTGTTTATTCCTCTATCCATACAATAGGCGTTTTTTTCATTGTATATATATTTTGTTAAAATTTAAGGCATTTTGAATTATTCAAGTTTACAATAGGCCCCATTTTCATTAAGTATCATTGTGAAAATGAATAAATTAGTGTTAAGTTATCGTCGAATGATGATGAAGTAAATTCAGACGTATGGACCTGATCACCGAAACCAAATGCTGAAGTGAATGTAACATAAATCGGGTCAATCGATTTGGAGACTGACGACTATGGGCAGGCTGTATGAATGAACTTGTATTATTTATTTTCAAGAAGCTGCTTTATAAATACGGCGCTAGTCAATATTTAATTGTGGTTTCTTGTTTTGAAACTCATCATGTTAAAACCCTAGCTCACTTTCCCATTGTTTTAAATTTTCGGCAGTGTAGCGATCTGAGTTTTCATTTTAATAAAATATGAAGGAACGTGCTTTGAGAATAGACTCGATATACTGACCTAAATGATTTATAATGTACCAGGAAACTAGCAACGAGGTTAAATCATAATGCATAAAATGACTTTAATGAGTAGCCCCGATCACCGGCTTAACATGCCAGCACCCAAACTTAAACTTTAAACTTTATTTACATGCTAAGTTTATTAATAAAAAACAACAACTCTACCACTTCGGTTACCGAAGCTGCCTTGAATTCTACTACATTCGTTGCCACACATTCATTAGTCCTCCCAACCTTAAAATGTTGTTGAAGGTGACAAATTATCAGGAATACAGTGTTGTTTCTAACCAAAACTATTCGAAATGCTTCTGTGCATGATTTTATCATGACGTCTATTTAACCCTTTCATCCATATATACGCCTTTTTATCGTATACGCATGGCTGATCTGGATCTACACGGTTCGCACATGAGTTAAAAAGGCTTAAATATATAGTTAATTACAAAAACTAAGCAAAGACAAAACCCCTGGTATATCAAATCGATACCAAGTCAAAGAACCTATTCTGATAACAAGTTTTATTATCCTATTTCAATGAAATGCAAAAACTCAAGTAAAGGCTTAAACAATGTTATGTGCTGCAAAAGATTTATGTAACGTTACACGTCAGTTAGACTTCAAAAAGAAAAGAAAATATCAATGAAAAGTGGTTGTTTAAAAGCCTGATTTTCTAATTTAAAACAAATCATTTAAGGGTCCACTTTAAGAAAAATGCAAGACCTAAAAGTTGCCTATAATTCTATTATTTTATATTCCTACATCAGTGTAACGATACTGACAAGGGCATGTTGTGTACTTTGTTAAGAACTTTGAACTACGAAAAGAGAAATCAACATTTATCACCCGTACTTATTAGAACCTGTTAAGCAAGTGTGAGATTGGTGCAACCTGGTTAAAGGTACTTCATTCTTGCTCATTAAACTGTTTTACTGATGATGAGCTATGAAAATAAAATTATCATTTTTTAAACAATTTTTAAAAATACTGTAATTATTATTGCTATAAACAGAGGACTATTGATAATTACAGAAGACAATTGTTGCAAAAAATGAATTTTGTGATAATAGTAATAAAATGAGTAAAATCTATTTTTTTTAATATTTCGACACTTAAGGTATATTCGACATGATAGCCATATTGCTTGGAAAATAATAATTTATTAAAAATCATCTTTTTTTCTTGCATTTTGACAATTGTATAATAGTAAGAACGTCAGACAATGGTGTTAATGGGGAATATGTTTATTAAAATTGAATAAAAAGTGATACCTCGTATTTTATGAGTCAAATAAGCAGGTTCCTCTCAAGCCAATAAAATAATGAATCGCAATATGCCCTTCAATGTTCCCTCTAGTGCCTACCCATTTTTATTTTTCAAATTTCCAGATGAAATAAAAGAGGTATTTCACTGTTTTCAAACTGTGGAACATCATTTTTATTTTCACTTTTTTTTTTCGTTGGTACCCAAACGCACACAACTTCCGAATGAGAACGTTTAGAAATCGGACTCAAGTTTGGTCATATGACGTCATGACGTCACGTCAAAGACAAACGTTTTTGGCGCCATTTCATGCAATGTTTCTGTCTCATTCACACAAATTATGCACTTAAACCATAAAATAAAAAGAAAATTTGTTTTTACCAGTGTAAGATAGAAATACACTTAACCAATGTTCCAACTACACCGATCATATTTTTAAAAATTTCTCAGCAAGTATTCGGGGTATACACTGCAAACTTAAAATATAATAAGATACATCATTTTCAATACTTTGTATGAAAAGATTAATATTTAATTCTCTCCACGCGTGTAGAAACCACTGACATTTAATCAAGGTAGGGGTAAAACCAAAAGTAACAAAATTTTCGGTTGTGGGTATATTCTCCGTAAACGAAAATTCATGTTTCATTGTTGAAAAATGGGGTTTTAAGCAATTTTGAACAATTCTATACAATCCTGCAATAATGCGATTGTTAAGATTTTTCAGCAGTTTTCGCCGGTTTCAGTATATCCTCTATACAAAAGCTACGGTCAATTTTGTGACTTTCGGTTTTGCCATCACCTCGATTGAATGTCCTTTAGTTAAGAACGCACGAGGAGATTTCAGTGGAAATTTCAGAAAAAGAAGTAAACATGGTTCATCTTATTTTGGCTAAAATTTGAAGACTGTACTCCATGTCTAAGCGAAGAAATTAAAAATAAATTATCGGTGTAGTTAGAACATTGGTTATGTGTATATTTCACTCGTGAACTCCGGAATTGTGTATTTTCACTCGTGGTTTCGCCACTCGTGAAAATACCAATTCCGGAGATCACTCGGTGAAATATATTTATATCTTACACTGGTAAAAAGAAATATCCTTATTAGAATAATACAACTGCGCGAATTTATGCCCCGCGAAAATGTCACTTATGTCATTTGCGCGAAATTTGATCCCCGCGAAATTAAATGATACAACAGTAATATTACGAACATTACTTGAATATATCATAATAAATTATTCGCATAATAAACTACAAATATACCATAATTCCTGTTTTCGTTATATCTGTAACACTAACGAACGCTCAAACGCACACACGCGTGCACGTACACACGCACGTACACAATCTACTGGGGTGACACAAATTGTATTTAATATAATTAAAATCAAAACTTAAGGTGTAAGTTATAAATATTAATAATTAACTCTAAATGTCTCTCTAGGGTTTCCATATAATAGCGACGATTTCAAGGACACGGTGATGAAGTATTTATTCTATATCCAAATAAACACAGCTGTTTTGCACGTTTACAAGTATTGGGTATTAGTTAACCTTGATTTCAAAACGCAATTAGTTGCACATGATAGCAATCGGTAATCAAAGGGGATTTTTAAAAACAGATTTAAGGATAGAATTACACAAATATGAACTATCTTATTGGTCTATCTGATTTTTGTTTACCGTATAATTACGCCGATGACGGTTCTACAAGACTTTTAAAAGGGCCGCTTCCAGAACGATTCTCATACTGCGAGTGAAAATGTGAAAAGACGTTTGAAATCCAACATTTTCAGTAAGAATACTCAAGTATTTAAATAATGATTGATTAGGACAAAATAATATTTCGAACAAATGGTATTCAAACACAATTAGGCAAGGAACTCGCGCTGCATTCCTATAAATAGTGCAAATGTTACATGGTTTAAGTAAATTTGCGCAATGAATTTGTGGAATAAAAATTGTAATTTTGCTTATGATTTAAAGTGTTAGGTAATATTTCAAACGCCAGAAAGCTATGTCTGAGATAAGACTTTAAACTGTTTTAAGTTTTATAACTTATTTGTATTATTTCATCAACAATTTAAGACCGTAGATTGGATTGCAGGCTCATGTGAGTTAAAGTTTATTATACAAGTATTGCGTTTTGATTAATAAAGTACCAATACATGTTATATTGATTCAAGAAACGTGATATTGGAGTTTTATAACTCAGGTTACTAAATATGCATTTACGAAAGATATTAATTAATTTATTACAAGATGCGACCACGTGTTACAACATTATTGTTTGATATTAAATATAAAAACATCGTTATTTATGAAATGAAAATTAACGTATTAATACTTATTTTTTTAGTGCGACTATATATTATTTTCAGGTAAATAAACGATGGCGATAAAAGTAGGGTTATATGCTACGCTTCTTTTAGGCAAGTCTATTGTTTATTTTACAATTTCTTCGTGTTCTTTTTATTTATATTTCTTGAATGTAACTTACTTATTATACTGCTATAATTTTATGCTCTCTAAAATATTGTTAAATAATTACATGTATGCTTTTGCAATGTTGAATCACTGTTCAAGAATAAATAAGGTTGTCAAGCCGCGCATCATCTCACCCATCCTATCCCTTAACACAGAAATTGACGCTAATACTTTCCTTTTGAACCACATAGCAACAAATTAAAAAAATTTGGAAAACAGCACAATTATCATGTTATTTTATGACGTTTCGTACTTACTAACGTTTGAAGGGTATTTTTGGGAGGCTTCTGCTTGCAATGTGCCAGTACCAAGCATTCCAGACCTTGGCAGAAGAGGGTCTTCTTATAAAGTAAGCGGTTCTGAGCCCTATTTGAAGGATTCTACTCTTCGGATTGGATGGTATAGTGCAAATGACGGCAACCGACACTACAGTATTGTCAACGGAACTGTACCTAAGTTAGTGCATTGTGGAACATTCTTTCCAGTTTATGTAAGAGGTAAGTCAAGTAACCCGTAGTTTATTAAACCCAGATTTTACTATGAAATATGTAATTTAATATAAAAATGTATAATAATGAATGAATTGGAGGCAATCAAATTATTAATTTTACTATGAAATATGTAATTTAATATAAAAAATGTATAATATTGAATGAATTGGAAGCAATCAAGTTTGAATTTATATACACAAAATATACTTCCTTATTATGATAGTAGCGGAATAAGAAGTTCATTTTTACGTTATTCTTAAGTGCAAAATTCTATTGCACGATACAGTTTTGTTTTTTATCATTCAGTGTTTGTTTCCTGTTAAAAGAAGCATGTTTCTTTTTTTTAGAAGAAATAACCGCTGAACTTGACAACGGAAAAGAATACAATTACACTGCCTGTCTTGTACACTATGACAACAACTGCACACTACAGTACGATATAAAGATCAGAAGTTGTAACGGAGAAATCCAGTACTACTTGGTATCAACAGATGCCGAAAGCGCATACTGCTTTGGTGGGTATTTTTAAACCTTCTTTCTAACAATGTAATTGTGACTGATTTTACTACCATTACAAAATTGTAAATATTGTTGAGTGACATTTTATATATAGCAGATGATCTAACAATGTAATTGTGACTGATTTTACTACCATTACAAAATTGTAAATATTGTTGAGTGACATTTTATATATAGCAGATGATCTAACAATGTAATTGTGACTGATTTTACTACCATTACAAAATTGTAAATATTGTTGAGTGACATTTTATATATAGCAGATGTTAAATGTCATTGAGTATTAATTGTTTTGCATAATTATGTTTTATGCTTTGGATTAACTATTCTCTTGAAATGTTTACAGAACCGTCGTCAGTAGTTGGTAAGTTTCTTTAAAATTTCTTGACGGCCCATAATAATGATTCTCCTGTGTTCTTTGCATTGTTCTGTTCCTAATAATTATGCACATTTCAGTTTTTTACACCTAAAGAAAACATATACTTTCAAATATAATATATAAAAGTTGGACATAGACACTTGACCTAGATTATCACCACGCTCTGCATTGAAAGATCTGGCCACGTTTATAATGGCCTAGTTATTACACTGTTCGTCCGGATACGTACCTTTATCTAGTTAACTTTTTTCAGTTTTGTCCCACGTTGTGTCCGCGATTTGTATTGTCGCATAATGTTATTTGTTTATCATTGTCTTTCCTTATGACTGATTCAAAAGCGTTTGTGTGTGACCGCTATTTGCTATTTTCTCTTCACTTCAAATGTGTGAACACGGATATTTTCATCTTGGAATTCGTAGCTAAGGTTGATTTTCAAAGAGATGTCTAATTATGATGATCTAAACTAAACATGCCCCCCCCCCCCCCCCCCGATTTTCTTAATACATAGTTATGTTTCCTGTTATAATGGTGGTTTCGCATCCTGTGTTATATTATGACCTTGCATTTTCTGACCTAGATTCCCTCCATTTTAATGCATAAACCAAATATGTATTCTTAAATAAACAATCTTACTTTTCTATGTGAGATACCACATTTTCAACTGTTGTGTGGAAATTTAATTTATAAACTTAAGAAAATAAAAGGCAATGTTAATTTCTCCCTGTTATTCGTAAAAACCTTCTGTAAATTCAAAAAGAAAGGTTACCAACATCTACAGTTGATCATTATGCTTAAGTCTTTTGTTGCCCGACGGTGGCAGGGGTTAAAGAGTTTTTGAAGGTTTATGGGGAAATCTTTTCTTAAAATAACATAGAAGCTCGAATTGTTTCTTTTATCCCTGTCATCGTGTTCTTGATGATTTTACTCCAGGAGCTCTGGTCTCAGTAAGATAATTGAGTACCCGCCCTTTGGCTTTGCAATGCTATTAGCTTCTTATGTTTTATATGTTTGTGTGCTTTTGCATGCAACATTGTTGAGCTGATGGGTGGGTTGGAGTGATTTCACAAGAACAACTTGTACTTGTTTTTTGATATGAGAACTTGTTGGGCCAGTTGTCACTTGTGAGGTTGGCGCACCCTAGAAACTGGTTTAAACCCCCAGTCGCAATTAGTTTTTCCACTGACCGTTGCAAGGCGGTAACCCCTCGGATTCTTACTTTCGTTAAGGTAAGACCTGTGTAATGAATACCTTTATCCAGAAGAGTATCCAAGGGAGGTAACTATAGAAGTAAATTAAGCCAAACTCCCCGCAGTGGTTACTTCCCCTTACAGTTCCAAGAGGACCAGTGTTCAAATCCTACTGGAAGCTATTTTTTTTGTAAGCCTAGAGCTTAAATAATTGGCATATTTCTTTTTTTTCCAGTGTAATTCTGTCATTGAATAAAAAATTCTCATGATTTAAACTAAAATAAGCAAAATAATCAAGATTAAAGGGGTTTTCGCTATCAGAATAGTGTTTATTCAAGTCATCAATTCGAAAATTTCTAAAACTGGACGGTAAACTTCTCTGAAATTTTGTTTAAATTTTGTTTAAGGTATATAGTTAAAAAATAGTAAAGTTTGGTATATTGCACCAATCAGGATTTTGCACAATTTTCATTAATTTAGTCTCGTGAAATATAAAAAATGCATTTTTTAAATTTATTTGGTCAAAAAATGTCATTTTAAGATATATTATGTATTTATATATTATATCTTAAATTGGTTTAGTAAAATATAACATATTTTTGATAAACTGTAAAAAATTAAGGTTGAATTTATCAATAACAAAACATTTTGTCACCGATTAAAGAATTTGGATACTTTCACGTTTTTTCTCACTTTTTTAAATAAAAAAAGCTAAAAATCTCAAAAACTACACGGTGAAAATCATTAAAATTTTGCATACAAGTCAGTGGTATGAAGCAGTTGATGAAAATATTATCAGATGTTGGATTCTTAATAGTGCCCATTACACAGGTCTTACCTTAATTGTTTGTGGCGTCCATTTTGAAACTGATTATTGTTATACCATGCTCCATTTTCCTCTCTACATTTTTTTTGCTGTGTGGGGAGGCTGTGTCTGCTGGATGTGGCCATTCCTGATATGCATATTTTTGTACGAACCATCGTATATTTGAAATTCAAATCTGTTTATTTATTTATAAAATTTTAATCAGGTTCTTATTATTATTAAATACTTTAAACATTATTCTGAAATGTTCATTTTTTCAAAACATTTAAAGTTGGACTACCAGTTAAAACATTGTTTAAGTACTTAAATATCTTTTAAGACATTATGGGAGAGTTCCCATTTTTAGCTTGTTAAAAAATAAAATATTACATTCATTTTTGCCGTCACAGCTTGTGATAAAACAACAATATATGTTGCTTCAGTTCCTGCTCCAAATTACAGCATTCCGGGAGATATTGTTGTAAGTGTGGCATTAATGTACATTCCGCTTGGAACATTTGAGGTACCACAACTAGACTTTCAATGCAACTTTAATGCTAGTAATGCATATTACTACGACATAAGCTGGTAAGATGTTTTCAATTTCCAGCAAATCCTGCTGTTCAAAAGCAAGCCAAAACTGTATCAAATAGTTGGATATCACCTTTCTTCCTCATAAAAAATCATGTCTTAAAATTAACTTAGGCAATTACAAGCTATGCCTGTATAATAAAGGAATATGTTCGCCGATTTGTTGAAGAAAAAACGCGATTTCAAGCTCTTATGTTCTATGTCTACGAATTATTCATATGTGAGCGTCTAAAGTTGGCATTAAGAAACCGGCATGTAATCGTTCCAATTAATTAAGCAGAATCAATCTGTAACATACATTTCTATTTTAGCCTTAGGTGTTTCCGGTACTTTTTGGCTATTTTCTCTATTTTCGTACCTATCAGTGCATTAAAAAAGTAAATGACATCTTCTGTATTACAGGGCTATCAATGGGCGCGTTGAAAAAACATTTCCAGCCACAACATTCGAAAAAATTAATGCAACAAACTTAAAAGAAGCAGAAATACTGCAACTTGGATTTTCATTGGGGTTTTCTGTAAGTTTTTATTTTTATCCATTTTACATTCCATTATTTTTTAGGGATGTTTGCTGCAGTCCATGGAAAGGTATACATAAAAAAACCCGCATCACCTCAATTTTAGTATCGCCATTTGGAATGGATCTAGTGTTTTTTAATAATAAAATAAGCGAATGGCGGAGCTTGTATTTCAGTTTCTACCTAAAAGCCCTGACACTTCCATTTAAGCCTACAGTATTTATAAGACTGTAGTATTTTCATCTCTTATTTTTAATAAGAGATGTGCACAGTTTCTTTGTAAGTTTTCATATTATATGATGTTACTGACATGGTACTTACAGTACTGTGAACGTTTAAGGTTACAAACTAAACGCACGATACACGATATACGGACGCACGATACACGATAGACGGACGCACGATACGCGATAGACGGACGCACCATACACGGTAGACGCACGATACACGATACTGCCTATTTATATAATTTTTGTACGAGACTTCTAAAAATTTGAAAATGCTATCAAAATATAAGATGAATGGTTGAAATTAAATCACATAAATTTGCATAAGCAAGTAATTTATTCACGTTTCGTGATAAAATTAAAAAAGCTTGATGCACGATACACGATATACGGACGCACGATGCACGTAAGACGGACGCACGATACACGTTAGACGGACGCACGATACACGATAGACGAACGCACGATAGACGCAAATTTTGTAACATTGAACGTTCACAGTACTGTATTGTTTGTGCAAAAACAATTCAGTTTAATATATTATAAACATGAATATTGTATTAATGTTTACTTTAATTGAAGGTTCGGTGCTTAGTTCGCATTTCATCTGATCCGACTGGAAATAGGACTGCTCCTCAACTTAGTGACGTCTTTTTTGCAGGAATTAAGGTAATTTCCTTTCTAATATTGTTTGTCTGTTTCAAAAGAAGACTGTTTTTAAATAACATCCTCGTACACTTCTTTTTCCTATATTGTTGTTGTTTCACTATGAATTACATGTAATACATTTCTGTCTAAAACTAATTTTATGTTAATGTAAACTAAGTCTTGATCCATAATTGTACTGAATAACGGGGACCTTCACAGAAAACTTCAAATACTGTTACAATATAACAAGATACACGTACATTACGACTCAAAAAGTGGATGTTTGCCTTTTTTAAACAAAAGTCATTACTGGAAACAATGCGAAAAAATTTAAAAAAAATCAAATGTTAGGTCCCTGAGCAAAATTGCAACAAGGAAGGGCAAAACTGGGCCAGTCTTTTTTTAGTACGACTCTCGCATCATTTTAAAAAGAATTCAGCTCCTGCTTTTTCGAGATTTTGCCTGGCACCTCCAAAATTTAGTTTTACATTCTCATCTTTTATCGCACGGTCCACCTCGTCCATCTCATTTTTGTTGGTGCTCTCGGTTTTTGCTTTTTTTTTTTGCTCATTGCTGCTGTTAAGAACTCTAATTCATGTTTGTATTAGACATCAACACAGAGATTGATATTGCCCAGCCTCGAAAATGAAACTATTCAAATTTGGGCAACGATTCCGTTTGGCTGTGAACGTTCGATTACGACAAACGATACAGAACCTTGCGACTTCAGAATTCAAATGTTTAATCCAAATTATAATGATTATACGGTAAGTACTTCAGCCTTATTTTATCTTTGAGCCGAAGTCCATGATTCTAATCAATCGCTTTTAATAGATAAAATATATCAAAATACGGGTCGACATTCATGACGTTGAGTATTTTGTCGCAATTTCTTCAAATCGTATTTTCTGGTTGAAATTATGTGCATCATATCTGAAATAAATTATACTAAGTTCAATTTGTGCTTTATAATTAATTTCTGATGCAGATAGTGCATGCATGTATGTGGGATATTCGGGATTTCCGGAAATCTTAATGGCCATTGTTCTTACACACATATTCGGAGGTCTGGATGGGTGGAAAATATTTCATATTATTTCATGTTTTATGTATGAATCGAAATCAGGTCGTACTTTGCATAAACAATTAGTTTAGCTTGGTTTATTCCATCATCATCATGCATGATGTTGTGCAAGTCAGTGTTTATTAAAAGAATTGTTTACTGATAAATAGGAACTTGCTAAAACATGAGTAAAAGGGAATTTTGAAATATGAAAATGTTACGATCTCGGTTTGACTGAGCTAGTTCATTAACAGTAAATACTGTCCACACCGCCTATCCAAGGGTTGGGCGCTACTCAATATTTTTACATAGATCTACTAGTGCCAATTTTGATCCATGCAAAACGATGGTGTGCTATTGACGGTAAAAATAATTAGCGTCGAATGGTTCCCGGGTAAAAGAACACGTTTGCCCTAAACGAGAAACAATGACTGGAAATGAACAGAAAATAATTTTGAAATAGTTATAATAGCTCACAAGCAGTTTTTAGAAGGCGGAATTCCAACTGTTACAGTTAATCTATTTTAAGCAAATACAAGTTTCCAAAGAATTTTAAAAGCATTGCACATCGAGACGAATTCTTCGTTGGGTTCTCAGACGCATATTGGAACTCTTTACTTAAACATCTCATTAAAACTGTTCAGTGGAAAAATATTTTGTTGAGTCCTAATCGATATTTTTATTATTATTATTATTATTATTATTATTATTATTATTATTATTATTAAACTGCGAATTTCGGATTATAATTTCAGTGTGAAACTACGGTGTTAACAGTCAAATATCAGACGGCCTGTGGCATCGTTCTAAACGGTATGAGGAAAAGCCAAGGTGGGCCTTGTCTGGGCATTCACGATGCAAGCCAATGTACATATAAACGGTTTTCCAGAGGACTACAGAAAGAACAATTCACGATTACAACAGCAAACGAACAACTTGTCGAGAAAACATTTACACTTCAGCTAAAAGCTGGCCCGTTGGTATATCATAACATCTTAAAAAATGTGAAGGTGGATGACATACAGGTATAAATTTTCCTGAAAGCATGTTGGAATCTTAATCAAAGTCAATCGTTGATCCAGACCTAGAAATGCATGTTTAAGTAAAACATTTTATTGAACGCAACATGTAAAGCAGTAAAATGAAATAAAAATGTAAATTAAACATCAGAACCTTTGACATCTGGTAAGTTCAATATGTGAGTAAGATGATTTTTACTAGACTTTGTTTTGGAATCAGACTTGCACAATGTGCAGGTTTTGGTCCCTATATGATTTAAAGTATTGTAGTTCGTTCACTTTTCGGTTTTCCTTTTGTCAATACTGTCTGCATCTCCGTTCAAGGGAAAATGGTAGAGAGTAGACAACATTGAACACTAACAGTAATTGTATTGCGTTAATCATAGCCAGATTGCTGGTGGCGTTTCATCGGTTTGATCACTGTGTAATTGAACAAACCGAGACTGGCCTGCTAAGATTTTAGCTGGTCTGCAAGTCAATCAAAGGAATAGATTCACAAGCGTTGAAAAGTGCCTAAAGTATCTAAAATTTTTAGATTGCATTTGCATGATGTGAAATGTGTGCTTTCTAATCTTTATTAGATGTTTCCTTTGAATGATAGGAAGGCAAACTTTATAAAACAGGAGAAAAATGAGAGAAACGAATTTTGATTTTGAAAATAATTGATTTTGGTCAAATTTCTAATATTCCTTTTTCACACATTTTACTGCCTTACATATTTTGGTATGATGACCTTCAATACAAGCTTCTATACAGTTATGACAAAAAGAGTTATACATAATCACATTCTTCATGTTTATATTTGACAAAACTGTCATACATTCGGTTATGTAACAATATAAAAACATCGTGATTTCTCATGTTCAACCTTCATTCCTAATAAAACCTCGTATTTTAAATGCAAAATACGAAACCAATACCACCACATTCCTCATTTGTTCCGAAAATTCCTTTTTTTTAAATATCCAAAATTCAAAATGTTCCTTTTGTGAACACCTTTTAAATATTTTATAATGACGTTATAGACCTATTGACGCATTAACTTTGTTTTAATTATTATTTGTATCTTACATGTATCTAGATGGAGAATGGATAAGCGAAAAAAAGCGACAAGACGAATATCATATCCGATAACGATAATTTATATGAGCCATAGCACGTTATTGTTATTCCATTTTCTGTCTGATTGATTGTGCTCAAACATATTTGCATGATGGCCGATTTTACATGTACAACACTTAAAGACGTAGTAGGGTAACCCGGTTGATTACTTTTTACTCGGATTTTGCTTTCTGTACTAGGTAATATACAGTGGAAGTATAACTTACGGACGCCAATGCGTTGTGCAGAATGATCCGTACGTTATAAAATTTAACAATGACAGATTTTACTTCGATGACACGGGATATTTCATCATGTACAACAATACCAAACTACACAACGATGTGCAAATCAAATCCCATCCCTGTTACGTAAGTGGTGACAAATCTGTTACGTGCGCATGTGCAGTATCAGTTCAAGCAGGAGGAGATGTTTTCATGGTAGACGTATGTTCAGTCGTACCACGTGTATCCTTTTTGCATTGTAGTGGAAATGTTTTGAATGTCAGAGAGGTCAACAGCCAATATTACGAGGTAAAGATGTAATTTATTTACGTATTTTGAACTCTTCTTAACGCCTGTCAAATGCGTTTATTTTGCACCCTATTTCTAATAGAAAGTGGTTCGTCCAAAATACGTTTCCTTGCAAAGAGCTTGAACAACAGGTGTTTAGAAGTTATAGATCCGTAGGGTAGGAGGGGGTGGAGGGCTAGAGTTACTTGCCTCCTACCAACCACCCGAGAATATGTTAAGTGGTATATTTGATTAAGTCATTAATCCTTACGTTCGTAATGAAATCGCACGTTTTGTTATCCATATTGCTAAAAACAGCGCTTTTATAATAAATTTTATTTATAAGAACCGATTTATAATTACACTTACCCTAAGCAAATATTTAAAAAACCCTAACTATGTCAGGCGTACTTCTTACATTATACACAACTGCAGCCCAATAATTATGCAAATGATTTCAATGAAATGTGTCTTTTTAAAAGGGGCAACTCGAGTTTATACAGGTTAGCTTGAGACAAATCTTCAAGGTTTAATCAATTTTTTTTATAAAAAACTTGTCCGTTTCTTGTCCGCCATTTGTGTTGCTTGGAACGTATTAGTAACTATCTGATCAAAAATCTTAACCGTGTGAATTGCTTTACTTAATTAAAAGCAAATTATCGCAGATGCGAAGTAAAGAAAGTTAAATATGCATATCAGGAATCGCTTCAATTCACAAAACACAGCCTCCCCAAGCAGCGAAAAATTAGAGAGGAAGAGATAGCATGCTTTACTTTTCATCTTATTTGAATATTACAAACACCACGGGTTCCGCCATTCGAAAAGCTAGACTAGACGACATAATCATGAGCGCTTCCACTCATATTCTGAGAACATAATGATATTTGACATCAGAATTTGAATCATTCGAAATAGGAGAAATATTGTTGTAGCAATTGATATGTCTTGAATACGACTAATCTTTGTAAAGTATTGGGGTAGGCTAAGAGTTAACTTCAGTCACCGAAAAACACACCCAATAAACAAACTTCTCCACACATTATCAATCTAACCGCTTTTCCATTCAAACATACCTCCAAAAGCTTTTTCAATTCAAGATCAACAATTTAAACAATGATACAACATTTAGCAGTGCATTTATGCCAAACGCTTTACAAATCCCGGTCACCCGCCATTTGCATTTATTTGTAGATGGGGTAAAATAATCATGTGAGCCTCTACCAAAAAGATCTCTCTATCTGTGTTAGTGTAATGCATATTAATCACATGTAAGCATTGTGTGGTGCACTTTATCTCATAAAGTTTAAGGTGAGCGAAGAGCTGCTGCTGCAATTTTTTTTTAATTTTTTTTTACTATAAGAAAATGGAAGACTTGTGCACCGATCCAAAATCAAACCGAAATTGTTTTGAACTTACCGTTTTTTAATTCAAAAATTGTTCAGTAACGCTGTAGCGCCAGGAAATGTAGCATCGCCGGGAAACGTCATAATCTACGGGAAAATGTCGCACCGTCGCCGGGAAATGTCGCAATCTGCTGAAAACGTCGTAAACCCCACTGCCGGTATATGTCGCATTGTTGACGGGAAATGTCGCAAAACAATTCGCTGCCGGTATATGTCGCAACATCGACGGGAAATGTCGCAATTATTATTAATATTGCATCTTGATAATCTTCTAAAGAGAAAGCAACAAGTCATTAAGTATACATGTATTTGAATAGCGTATATTAAATTGATAGTGTTATTATAGCATATACATGTAATTGATTGTCTGGTTGCCATACAAATATCAAATATAATTTACATGTACACATGTATACGGCTATTTTTGAATACTTTCAACATTTTATTCTATTGTTCAAAGGACATAGGCAGCTAAATATGATTACAAAATATTTTTATAATGAGCTTTGAATATACATGTTTCTGGTATTGTTTACCCCCCCCCCCGATCATGACGAATCGTAGTAGAAGCTTTGTTGGGTCTTCATAGGCGTAGTAGGGTCGAGGTAGTGTCTTTATGATCAGGGAGCACTACGCTCTTAACACGCTTATTTTGGAAATGTTCAAAACAAGTGTAGTAGGATCGCAGCAAACAAGAATCAGGGTAGAGGCGTACAAGGAGCGTGGTAGACGCAGCACAATTGTACCAGCAGCGGAGAAGGTTGGTGGTGAGGTCTTCTTTATAAATTAAATACAATTAAATTGATCGTAGTAAAAGCTTATACCAGTAACATCGTCGTACAGTCTTGTGCAGTTTGTTTCATAGCGCTAATATTCGAATGTTAAAATTTAAGCATCACTTGTAATGACGATCATTTGTACAGCTTTTTACATCTAACTGGTTAAACTTCCCTGTAAATGAAAAAAAAAATTACGCAAGCTCAA